>JAYJMI010334403.1:0-16963 GCA_036873855.1 Sarsia tubulosa
TTTAACTTATATATAGTATATTCTTTGGTGTAAATAGGCTAGTTTTATTTTAACTATGCCTTTTTTAAGTTTTTAACAATTTTTATTCTTGTACAACAATTTTAATTTACCGAAGTAAAATAAAGAAATAATAATAATAATGTCACCGTCAAACCGGGCTTGTCAGTTCAAAACTGACACAAATTTACCAATAAAGTGAAAAAAATCAAAAAAAAACTGTAAAAAACTACCCCAACCAAGAGATACATTTTTAGATGTCATGCTGTTGTAAAGAAAAGAATAGATATGGATATTCAAAAGGATTCACCTTTAAATATTGATTTGAAAACCAAAAACTGACACTGACAGATCGCTAAATGTCTTATTTCTATCGCTACTGTCAAAGCAACCAGGCTTTTTCGATCAAACCTGAGACAAATTTAGGGGAGACATCCATACTCAAACTGTCACATAAAACGTCATTATGACGTTACTATTGAAAACACCTACCCATATTCAAAACGTCAAGCGTTACACAGCCAACTCGGCAACTCACTTCTTTTTGCAGTTAGAGTATTGAGTGTCAAAACCGCCACCAGGGCAGTACCCAGAGTAATTTCCATAACGTTTGACCGCTATGGGCGCCCAAATAAATGTCCCCAAAAAACTTTTTTTCTGCATTTTTAAGACCATAAAAATTGTTCATAAAGTATAACTAATAAACACTGGGTAAAATCGATGTCCCCAAAAAAACTCTAGGTATGGCCCTGGCCACAGATAAAACAAACGTCATAATGACGTTTTTTTGTGGCAGTTTGAGTGTGTATGTCTCCCCTTAGGGGCCAGTCACTTATCGATTTTCGTACGCTTAATGTCAATCTGACGCTAAACCTTTGCCCCACTGACTGTCTCGATCTTAGCGTCACATCGAAGAAATGTAAAATCGATAAAACACAAAGTGGTAGGACGAAAATTTCCGTTATTGATTACCAAGAAAAAAGGCCCTGGGTACCAGTAAATAAAAGTAAAAAAATAAAATGTGCAAGGTATATATGTGCCTATGTGATATCACAGGGAATGATACGAAATATATTATTATTAGAGGTGAAGCTGTAGCGGTAAAGAAAAGATTTCAGCTTCAAAGAAGCAAATTGAAAAACGAGTATATATTGAGCTTGTTCTGTGTAGAAATTTATCATAAATATGGTTGTTAGCTATACTTAATAGTCGTCTAAAGTTTCCCAGAGTAAAATATTATGTAAAATAACGTAAACTTGCTATTTCACGGAGTTAGAGTTTCTTTAAAAAATCTATAAAAGACCAAATTCTCTTAGCGTCGGAAGAACTGACCCACTGACTGTTTAGCGTCAGATTGACGCTAAGCAAACAAAAATCGATAAGTGACTGACCCCTTATCAATAAAGAAAAAACGATTCGCAATATTCTTCTCATTCTGAAAATTTATCCTTCGGTGAGAGGGAACATTGCGAGCATTGCGATTGAGATAACAAAGATTTATTCGTTAGGGTGCCGTCAACAAACAATTTTAGTCACGGTAAGCTTCCTGAGCTTGTGTAAGTTCCGTTATTCCATGGCGAATAATCTGTTAGGAAAAAAATACTATTATATTACTCTTTTTTTAACGTTTTTCTTAGTCATTCTTCTCCGTAAATCACGTTCTTAACAACATTAACTGCGATATCATTCCTATGCTGGCAAAGAAGTCCTATGCCCAAGCTTCTAAATACATTTTTATGTACTGACGTTACTTTTATTCTAATTGCTCACAACATTACTACCCATTTTGAGTGAAAGCACCCCGTTTTCAAATTTACACCCAGGCGCATTTTAAAAAACTTGGTGATTCCGTATATTGAAGGGATAAGGGGTCATGTGAAAACAAGGTAAAGTGAAAACATTCTATTTTCTCAGAAATACTTGATCCGCTTAGGGGGGAGGGAGTTAGAGTGTAACAGCCTTTAGGCCGCTTAGCGTGACGAAAGTTGTTTGTCAAGGGCCCCTAAGGTTGTGAACGCTTTTTAATTTTATTTGTTTATTGGAAAGAGAAAGTTTATTTAATTAGTTAAAATGTGTTAAAATAAAGTTTCTTTTCTCTACAATACGGTTATATTTAATTTTTTTGATCGAATGATGATATCGCAAATCCATGGTATAAGATCCCATATACTTCCTGTTTTATATAAATATATACGTTTATATAGAAAACAGAACATTTATTGAAACGAATGAGATGGAAATGTCTCGAGTTCATGGGAAAACTAGAAGGTAGTTTTACCAAAACCTATGGCTTCCCTTCGAGAAAGTGCCCACCACTTGACGAACAGCTATCAAATTTTGAATATGATATGATGATGATGGTTAAAAATTTAGAGTTTAGAAAAGTAGAGAACGAATTCCAACAAAAATTGGCTAGTGATCTAAATGATATTCGAAGTACTACAGATTTACTTATAAATGCAGATAAGTCACGAAATATTTACAAACTCACTCCGAATGAATATAATAAATTACTTCAAGAAAATATCACAAAAACTTACCGCAAGAGTACAAATGATAAAGTAAAGGTGATAAATGGTGAAACAAAAAGTATTGTCACTAAATTGAAAATATTAGATAGAGTCGAAAAGTTACAGGAATCAGAAGCTTACTTCACAATCAAAGATCACAAAGAAGGATTCCCCAACAAAATACCTTTCCGATTAATTAACCCTTCGAAAACTGATATAGGGAAAATTAGCAAACAACATAAACAAGAAAGTTTTAGAAAAATTTAAGATAAATCAATGGGAGAATACAACATCGGTGTTAAAATGGTTTAAAACCATCGAAAACAAAGAAGAATGCTCGTTTATAATGTTTGATATTGAAAGTTTCTATCCTTCAATTTCAGAAAAGTTGTTCAAAGACTCATTAAACTTTGCAAAATCAGCTTGTGAGATCACTAACGATGACATATCTATCATTATACAAGCAAGAAAAACTCTTCTTTTCTTGAACAGTGAACCATGGGTAAAAAAATCTGGTAACAAAGATTATGACGTCCCAATGGGATGTTTTGACGGTGCCGAAGTTTGCGGGTTAGTTGGTTCTTATATTTTGAAGAAATTATCTAGTATTGTCAACAAAGACGGTACTTACAAACCTTACCGAAAACCGAACAATGACCCAGTTTATATAAATTGTTTATCTAACCACCCTCCAAACATTATAAAAGAAATACCGAAATCTATCAACAAACATGTTTCTGAAATCTCTTCAAACGAAAATATTTTTAAGAACCCCGCTCTACTTTACGAAAATGCTAATGCTTTATTAAAAGCTAGTGGCTTTAACTAAAAGCTATCCTACATAACATACATAAACCAAGACAAAGATGAGGATGAAAAGCGACAACGTAAACGAAAAATAATCTGGTTCAATCCTCCTTATTCAGCAAATGTAAAAACCAACATTGGAAGAATATTTTTCAAATTGTTAAATAAACATTTTCCGAAGCAAAACCCATTACATAAAATATTTAACCGTAATACAGTCAAAATCAGTTATAGCTGCATGAGAAATATCTCATCAGTAATATCATCCCATAACAAAGCGCTACTAAGTAAAAAAGATGAAGTATATGGTTGCAATTGTAGAAACAAGAGCACGTGTCCCCTTGAAAACAAATGTCTAACACCTAAAGTAGTTTACAGAGCGGATATATCCAACGATAAAGATCAGGATAAG
This sequence comes from Sarsia tubulosa, assembly GCA_036873855.1. Taxonomy (NCBI): domain Eukaryota; kingdom Metazoa; phylum Cnidaria; class Hydrozoa; order Anthoathecata; family Corynidae; genus Sarsia; species Sarsia tubulosa. The sequence continues at coordinate 3,727 of JAYJMI010334403.1, forward strand.
AAAGCCTATATCGGTCTAGCGGAAACACCTTTTAAAGATCGGTACCGGAACCATGTTAAATCTTTTAACAATAGAAAATATTCAAAAGAAACAGAACTTTCAAAATACATTTGGGTGTTAAAAGATAGTGATAAAGAGCCGATATTAAAATGGAGTATATTGAAAACAATTAGAAGTCCATTACGATCAAATTCTTGTGCATTGTGTTTAAGCGAAAAGTTATTCATAATTAATAACTTTAATGATGGTAATTTGTTGAATAAACGAAGTGAATTTGTATCTAAATGTAGACATCAGAATAAATATTTATTAAGTAATGTGAAATCAGATAGCATGGATTGAACTTGTTTCAGATTATGTTTTAATTTTTTCTGTTTACTGTATATGTATTTGGTTTGTTAACTAATTTATTTTTCTCTTTCTAGTTAAAAAATGTATACCTGAAGATTGAGTAATATCATGAAACACAGTGTAGTGTACAAAATGAGTAATTAATTTGTCAAACTCCAAGCAATATATTCGCTCCTACATGTTGAGCACTTTAATGAAATCATTCATTTAAATTATACACCGATATAATACAAATATATATAGGCATATATATTTTAATTAGGCATATGCCATTAACTTCTTTTTATAATAGTTATAAAAAGTCACACTTTATAAAAATGTTTACAATATTTAATAGAATGTTTACAATAATTATAGAAATAAATATTTAATATTACTAAAATAATTTACGATTATTTATGTATGTGGTATATCTGAATATATCTTTAGTTGACTTTAATTAGCATATTGTATTTTATATTATTGCTATATTGTATTTAAATTGTATATATACAATCGTCAACTTGAAATAACTTGTTAATAGTAATATTTTTTTTGATTCACTTTAGTGACACGTCAACCAACAGATGTTATTCACTAGTTAACGGAACCTCTTGCCCCGGCTCCGGACATAGAGCTATAGAAGCAAGAGTTAGGCTGGACAAACAGCATTGGCTTATAGCTTTACCAATAGCAGCTAGGTGTGATGAAGCTAGTCTGACAGGTTCTTTCGTTCTTACTTTACATTGCTAGCACTTCTAAGGATGATAGTACTACCTATTATTGCAGATGTTTGGAGACCACCTAAAATGTTTGGCCATCCTAATTTCTCAATAAAACTAGGAAAACGCTTGGACACAGTTCCAAGAGCCCCAACAACAATAGGCACAATCTTAGTGGACACTCTTTGAATTTTTTTGCACCTCATTAGCAAGGGGAGAATAGTTGTAATAATTTTTTTTTAGATTCATTTTAGTGACACGTCAACCAGCAGATGTTATTCACTAGTTAACTAAACTTCTTGCCCCGGCTCCGGACGTGGAGCTATAGAAGCAAGAGTTAAGCTGGACAGACATCATTGGCTTATAGCTTTACCAATAGCAGCTAGATGTGATGAAGCTGGTCTGACAAGTTATTTTGTTCTTAATTTACATGGCCAACACTTTCCTAAGAATGATAGTACTACCTATTATAATAACAATAATAAAAATAATAATAACAACAATAATAGTATTGCACTCCTTCTTTGGTATTTCATCTAAAATTGTAACATGAAGTTTTTGTTACGCTTTTGTTTAATGAATTTTAGGACTGGTTATTTTTAACTGGGTGACCTACAATACATACTAGTAAGTTCTATTTATTCTTTCTTTTTTGACATTTAGTTTCCAATTTCCTGTCTGTGACTTTTTTGCAGTTTTTTAACTTTGGAAGAGCATGGCATTTTATATGTTTGCACCTATTTTCACAGATGATTTTGCTTAGTTCTTTACTTGGTGCACACATTATAGTTTCGTTTCACATGTTTTCGGCTGGAATATCTTTCAGGCAGTTTACTTTGTTTTAGACATTTCTGGTTATAACGTTCCACATTTTGCATACATTTATTGGCTTTATTTGATGTTCATATTGTCCTATTTTCAGTGTTTATTTTGTGGTTTTCACAGGGTTTTATTCTGGCCCTTTATTCTGCTTTTGGTTGTCAGCATGGCCAAAGTTTAGTTTATAGTCAGTTTTGAGCAATTGTCGATTTTTTTTGTATACGCCTTTTCTGAGTTTCTTTGTTTGACTTTTTGAGATGCTCAAGTTTTAGAGACATGGTGTACACATGATTTAGATTTTGCTGACAACTTTTTGAGTTACAGTTTTTTTTAATCATTTTTGCTTGCACAATTTTGACCTTGTTTTCATGGCTGTGATTTTTTCTCTGTTTCTTTGACTTTCAGTTCTCTGATTATTTTGTATTCATAGTTTTTTTATATATTTTCCAGAACAAAAATATATGTTTGCTCAGACAGATTTGGGTTTTGCTCATTTTTACAGGAGTTGCTAGCTTTGCTGATTTTTGTCAGATTACTCTTATCAGATTCTATTGTATGCACCTACTTGGTGTTCTAAAAATTAAAAGATTCGTTAAAATAAAATAATAGTCTAATTTAACAAAAAATATAAAATACTGAGTAAAAATTAAAAATTAACAAGTATAAAAAAATATACATTCTATATAGAGAGATATGCAGAAATTTGGACGCAGGGGGATTTGAACCCACGACCTTCTCGTCAGATCCAAGACGCTCTAACCGATTGAGCTACCCGTACGACACTACTAAGGTAACTTATATTACACTAACCGAATGCCTTACGGCTCACAATTGGTGGTTCGAATTTCGTTATTTCCAGATTTCTGCACGAAAGGGAAGGGAGTCAGTGATATATCATAAAGTCATATATATAGTTTTGACAGAGAACTGGTAGCAGGGATGGCACAAACAAGCTAAAAGCCTTATTTCTATTGCTGTACCTTAAATAAAACATAAAATAAATAAATAAACTGCCAATTTATTCATTTCTACTTACAAGTTGCATAGAACTATGCATATATGTCCCTTTCTTTTTCTAAAATAGTCTTTAGGAAGTCTCTTTTAATTTTGTGTTTAAAACTATTTAAACTCGTGCTAATTTTTATGTGATCTGGAATTTTATTCAAAGTAAAGGAGCCAGTATAGAAAAAAGAGTTTAAACCTTGATTAGATTTAACAGAAGGCTGGTTAAGTTTGAGACATGAGTTTCTTGTACTTCTTACATTGCTCAGTTTAGAACTAAAACATCACTTAAATAGTCGGAGGATTTTTTGTTAAAATTTTTATATCCATTTGTGCAAACATTTTGTTTGAAACGATCTTCCATATTTAGCAATTTTTTTTTTTAAATTCATCTGCATCTAGATGTGCTCGTGACGGCAAGAACAAACAAAATCGTATGCATTTATTCTGAGCTGTTTGTAATTTTCTTTCCAAATTTTTGTTCAAACTTGGATACCATGAAGAAAAGGCATAGTCAAAATGTGGCTGAATTAAAGAATTACAAAAAAGTCTTCTGAGGGAGGGTATTAAAAATATATTTTTTTTATACGAAAATATATTTTTAACTTTGCTTATAACTTTTAGAGCCATATATCCACCAACTCTTAGAGCCATAGATTCTGAAAGTGTTTCATCAAGGATACAACCTAAATATGTAACTTTAGAATGACGCTTAATTTCAGTTTCCCCATAAGTAATTGTCAAATCTTCAACTTTTCTTAATTTTCTATTTACACCAAATAGTATAGATTTTGTTTTGTCTTCTCAAAATGAGTTATCAACAAACCAATCACATAAATTAGAAAAATCTTCTAAAAGTTAACTTTTAAGGATTTTTACACTTTTATCCTGAAAAACAATACACGAGTCGTCTGCATAAAGGAAAAGTTCGGAGAAATTGCAGGACCCCGCAAGACAGATTCCCTGCGTTTGAAGTAATATTATCAATGGTTACTAAAAAAATTATATTTTATAAGTAAGATCTTAACCAGGAAATTGTGTTGTCTGAGAAATTTAGATACTGCACCTTATTTAATAAAATGTTATGATCAATAGTATCAAAAGCCTTTTGTGAATCTATCAGTATCATCCCTCTATCAGTATCATTCCGGAAAGGCAGCTATTCCCAAGGTCGAATCCCGCTCGGAGCACTTACTTTAGAGTATAAATTGAATGAATAAAAATTTTAATGTGAACAGTTTAAACCATTTAAAATTTAATCATTCAAAAAAACAACTTCATGAGCATCAACAAAACATGTCCTTGCAACAGGTCAAAAAGTTAATCGCAAGTTTGGTAAGAATGAGGAAGATCTTCTACAAGAAATATCAGAAGAAACTGCTCTTTGAATGCTAATACAGTAACTAGACATAGCAACTGAAGAAGAATGAAGCAACTAGACATACTCAAATTCAAACTGTATATGGAGCAGAAGTCATTGACGAGGAGATCCGTTGGGCTTAGTTGGAGCTTTCATTCTAGAAGGTAGACAAGAAGAAGCTATGTAAGCAAAACAACTGTTGAGATGAAGAGATTACAACAGACATCAATAAAGAATAGTTATCATGGAGGAATCAACTAACAGAATTTGAATCAGTTCAAATTCAAAGATATTCCAAGCCAGCAGATTTTGGTGAGGTGGAAAGTACAACCTTACTTATATTATACACTTTTTTTCAGATGCATGTGAAACTGTCTATGTCGTTGCATGTTATCTACGATTCGTGGACTCTAAGCTGTATTAGCAGCCAAAACTTCAAAGATGATCAGTAAAGAATTGGTTTTTAACTTAGATGAGACCTTCTTTTGGACATACAGTCAGGTAGTACTTGGTTATATCAAGAATGAAGCAAGAAACTTCAATATCGTTGTTACTAATAGAGTGCAGTAAAATCCAAGATCTAACCAATGTCAAGTGCTGGCATCATATCTCTACGAAAGAAAATTCTGCTGATCATGCTTCAAGAGGCATCCATTTAAATCAAGAGAACAAAGTAGCTAAATGAAAATTCATCTGGGAAACAAAAATTCAAACAAAGACGATGTCTGCAAAGAATTTCAAGTTCAACATGATGATGATTGAACTAAAGAAAGAAAGAACAGTAAATGTTATTGTTCCAGATTGTTCCTTGCTGTCAACTGTGTCATCAAAAACGAATAGCTGGACAAGAAAGGTTACAGAAAGTAAGCAAATGTGTATTGAATCAAGTGACGTCATTGAAATAGAAGCTGAAGCAAGAAGTAACTTATTAATATAGATATTGCAGAAAGAAAGGTATGCTTCAGAAATAAGTCAGCTGTTAGGTGAAAAACAAATACCAAAATCAAGTAGTATCACAACCTCGATCCCAGGACTTCTTTCCTCTTTTACCTCTCTATGTCTGAGAAAAAAGCCCTGGCGGAGGCCCCATAGAGATTGGTTTACAGAAATTTTAATTATGCAAAATTATAATCCTTTTCTTCTGATCGGGAAATAATAACTATGTTTTTTGTTACAAAGTAATAACAATGGAAATGATAAATATGATATAATTAAAATAAACGAATTACATTAAGTTATGGTTAAGTAAAGTTAATTAATTGTTCTATGTATTTTATTTTCTCTAGAGGTATGAAGAAAAAAATATCCCCAAGTGTGTTGGTTAATATTTAATAAACATATTCCCTTTCTTAGATAATAAACTCCCTTGGAACTGAGAGAAATGAAGGAAATAGATTCGCAAAACATAGGAACGGGTTAAAATATCCTGAAAAGGATAATACTTGTAGAATTCTAAGTGATCATTTTAATTCGCCCTTATGCAAAAATGCGTCCTACTCTATTAATATCATCAAAAAATTGAAAAGTAGTGGACGGGATGTGAATGGAAGAATAGACTCTAGTATCACAAAAATTAGAATGGATGAAGAAACTAAGTATATGCTATCATTGAGAACTGTATATCCGTATATACTTAACGATCGCATAGGAAATGAATATAAAAGTGGCATTAATGTCCCTATAGCGAGTTTTTTCTCATCTTTAAAACGAACTGTAGGTCACCCAAAGCTTGGTCGTAATAAAAACATAAACTTATTCACAGTTGACTTATTCACTTATTCAAGTTTTTTGCACAGTTTTTCCGATATGTTATCTAAGAATATTAAATTAACTATGAATCATGTTCGCTGTTCTTTATCATCATTAAAAAAGTCTAATTTGTCGAAAAATATTCAGTGCCATAAATGATTACCTTATGCGCCAAGGGGATAAATTTCCTTTTTTACCTTGGTACTTATCTGCCTTAGATATAATTGAAAATAAAATATTTAAAACGCCAATAGGAGAAACTAAACGTAAATCTCCGGATAGTATCTTACCTATTCATTTCCATAACAAAGGTAATGAATTTATTAACTTGTCTAAAATAATAAGTAGCCCAGAATCTAAACTTGTTTTTCCAACTTTTCTTAAAGATAAGAAAATAAAACCAATGGTTTTGTACAAGCTTTCCCCTATTATTAGAAGTAAAAAATTTAATTATAAGAAATTTGTAGAAGAACTTGATGTAAACGTAATATCTAACAACCTAAACCTATTGCCATGTAATTGTGCTAATTCAAACTTCATCAACTCCCACCATCAACATATTGTTACTGGATATCTCCGCATGGTAACGTGTAATAAACTTTGTAAGATTTTAAAAATCTCGAAACCATATCAAAATAGGATTAAAAGAATGCTGCAGTACTTTAAGTACAAAGTTTAAGATTTGTATAGAATCTTTTTCTGAATGGTTTGCTACTGTTATGTCTTTAGTTGATGCAAAAATAGAAATTCTTAAAACTCATATTAAAATCACGCCTGTCATGAGTGACAGGAATGTTATAACATATCTAGAAAATTTGCACAAAAATTTTGTAGTTGTCCCTATTGACAACGCAGCCAATAATATAGCTTTCATATGTAAACGGTTCAACGCCTCCACGCTATTAAGTGAAATGGGTCTAATATCACAGCCTAAAACAATGTATCAACTCCATCATGCATGGATGGAGCGAATTGGATCCAAGACATCAAATAATGTACCAACAGTTACAACAAAGACCTAATTGTAGAACCTGTTTTCTATCTGATAAGCTGATGTAATTTTTCTATTGGGAATGCTTTGCTCCAACAAACAATTGGAATACTGATGGGAGGAGATCCTGCCACATTCTGGGTTAATTTGTTTTTGTTTTTTATGAGAGTAAGTGGGTTTTAAAGATGAAAAAATCTAATAATATTATGACAAGAAAATTTAATAATACTTTCGTTTCATAGATGACCTCAATGCATTAAATGATGGAGAAGAATTTGAGAAACTTTATCTAGAAATTTGTCCAACCGAATTAATTTTGAAGAAGGAGAATGAACATAAAAAATCAGCTAATCTCTTTTACTTAGAGATCAAACGAGACAATTTCTCTTTTTCAATCGTTAGACTTTTACACAAAAGTAGCAATAATCTTTCAAAAACGTTTTACTCTGCCATTGGATCAGAAATAGTTCGAATATTGTTTGTTGACTTTATTATTAGTGTTAAAAGTTTAATAAATCGAATGCATGTTCAAGGAGCGGTAAAAAGTTCTCTATCCTGTGTCTGTATGAAGATGCTAAATAGACATGGGATACTGTTTAATAAATATTCCATACGTGATAGGGAAATCCTAAATAGTATTTTGTGTCAAAAATAAATAATTGTATTAGTCAAAAGGTTTCCCAAGGGGTTGAGAATTATTATTTTCGGTCTTCGGGTATTGACGCACCCACGTATAACCTCAGTCAAAAATGTACTTTGTATATTCTTCTGCATTGAAGTTTGGAGATGTCTAAAACAGCATGCTGCAAGCTAAGGTCCTACTGATGGCTGCTTCGGCAGGCCTGAAATATGTGTCCTTGCTTATCTTGTATGTATCATAGTTAGCTAGGAAAAGATGTCGAAAATGCTATGATGCTTCGTATGCTGTTTTGGATATCTCTGAATTTCAATGCAGGGAAAATATACAAAATTTGAAATTGTCGTTGGATTTGTCGAAGAAAGGTTGTTTGGAGATTTTAGCTGTGGGAAAATGATGGTATATGTAGCTCTAGGTGATGAGATAGAGTGAGAGGGATGTTTTTGAAATAGCGAATAATTTTGATTTTGTTATTGAAAGTGATTATAGCTGCTTGGGTGGCAACTTGCAGCTATATGTTAGGTCGTATTATAAAGCATAGCTAGTGATCAGCACTATTTATTATGAGTATCAAAATGAATGAAATCAGCTCCTAAAATAACTATTTATTTATTTCTTTTTGATATGAATTGTAAATTTACTTATTTTATTGAATAAATGTTGAGTGCAAATTTTATAAGTTATTTTTGAATCACTTCCACTAAAAACTACTAAAAACAAAACTATACTACAATTGTTTTTTGTGATTTTCCGAAAAAACTATATATGGTCTAAATTATGGCGGGCTAATCAGGAGAGGCCTCCACCAGAGCGTTATTCAGAAAGCTGATCTATGAAAGAATACGCTCTGGGGACGGGAATGGTTGTATCAACAATTTGAATGGTATGCTAAGAGTTGGTGGTAGGTTGAAGAACTCTGATTTACCATCCAGTGAGAAACATCCAATATTTCTACTTAAAAATCATTGTGTATCAATTAAGATTGTAGAAATAAACGGTTGTAGAAATAACACACTGAACAGAATAAGACAGAAAAGTTTTTGGGTAGTCAAGGGCAACAGCTTAACTAGAAATGTCATATCCATATGTATTTAAATTTGTTGGTACTGTTGGTCAACAATTTATGGGTAATCTTCCTTCTAATAGAACTGAATTAAACCCACCATTCACCAATTTTTGTGTGGATATGTTTGGTCCTTTTACAATCAAAGAGAGGCGATTAGTACTAAAAAGATATGCTTGCTTATTCACTTGCCTAAATTCAAAAGCTGTTTACATACAATTGCAACTGCAGATGTGTCAACAGATTCCTTTGTTTTAGCCCTTAGAAGGTTCACTGGAAGAAGGCAAAATGTACGCCTAATGAGATCTAATAACGGGACAAAGTTTGTTGGTGTGGACAATGAATTGACAAAATCGCTTAAAAATGGATAATAGTAGAATTAAGAACTTTCTACCAAACCACAATGCTGATTGGATTGTTTGGAAGAAGAATCCACCTCTAGCTAGTCATATGGGTGGAGTCTGGTAACACCAAATTCGATCAGCTAGGAGAATTCTTACAGCACTTCTAGACGAACATAAAGAGCTACTAAATGAAGAAGTATACGAACAGTTATGGTGAAGATAGAGGCAATCATCAATTTCTGTACTTTGACAGTTGAAACCATCAATGATTTAGATAGTGGTTTGCCTTTATTTCCAAGTAATCTCCTAACAATGAAATCAGATGTCATATTACCACAACCTGGAAATTTTGAGAGCCCTGACAAATACTCTCGAAAACAATGGCGTCGTGTAGCAAAGGAGTTTTGGCACAGTTGTTGGAGAAAAGAGTTTTTGTCATCCCTTCCAAGAAAGGCAAAAGTGGCTAAAAACAAAAAGAAATTTGCAGATTGGAGATATTGTGATACTGAAAGAAGATTCAGAACGAAATAAATGGCCGTTGGGTTAAGTAGTCGAAGTCGAAAGAGACGGTGATGGTAAAATTTGTAGTGCAAGGTTGAAGCTGCAAATCTTGATAATTCCTACAAGCATGAATTCTTACGAAGACCTATATCAAAGCTAGTATTGTTCGTCGAGAGCGATGATAATGAAATTGCATCAAACGAAAGAGATAGTCAAGAGATTTAATCTTGACGGTGGGAGTGTAAATGGTATTTCACCTTTAATGTTGTACCTTTAATATAAGTGTAATTTGTATGCTGGTCATGACACTTCAATAATATTCCTTTAATAGTAATTTATATATTGATATACCATCTTTAATTATCATACATATTTGTTAAAGGCTTTCACCTTTAATTGAGTTTTGTAAATAATGATCTTGCTTTCTGTTAATTAGACATATGTCATTAAAGGGGCATGGAAGTACTTAAATCTATGGTATAGCGGCAGAGATTCATAATAAAAAACAACGTTTTTATAAAAATAATTCTGCATGTTTTTATAACAGATGCTATTTTGTACAGAAGTGATAAACATAATTTTAATAGAGCATAAAAGGAAAAAAATCTACATTTATTTTTAAAATCAGTTTTTGATATTTTTATTTCCTTAGTAAAAAAAGTTGGCTGCATCGACGGAAGATTTTTTGTTTACAAACTTACTTACCGTAATAAAATATTGTTTAATCGCAGAAGTTCGTTTTAGTACAGTTTGACACCGTTGGATTTAAATTATTATTTTATTTTTAGTACGTCCAAGTCACACTTTATAAAAATGTTTACAATAGAATTGCTCTCCTTTTTTGGAGAGGAGTGTTCACAGAATTTATAAAATGACAGTGCAGTATGCACACTTAGTTTACAGTAAAAATTGTAACATGAAGTTTTTGCTACTTTTTTGTTACTGAAAAATAAATTTAGTTTTTATTTTATGACTTGTTATTGTTAACTTGATGATGACCTTGAATATATACTAGTAAGTTATATATATTGTTTCATTTTTGACATTTTCCTTGGCGTTATGTTTTTGGCGTTTTGGCTGAAAAACCATGGAAAGCATGGAAAAGCATAGAAAAGCAAGGAAATATAACATATACGAGGAAATATCTATAGCATGGAAAAGCATGGAATGCAAGGAGAAGCCATAGTAGTAATCTATTTTAAAAAGCTATAAATATCTTTGAATTTTTTTTTTTAACTCCATGCTTCTCCATGATTTTTTCCATGCTATTATCCATGCTATCCTTGTTATTTCCATATTGACGTTATGCTTTTGGTGTTATTCTTTTGGCCGCAGGGGAAATAAAAATCATTCCTACTTTTTGAAAATATAGCGAGGAAACACTGTTTTTACTACTTTAATATTAGTTTTTTGTTAGTCTAGAGTACTTTTTTAATAAGATTTTGGAGAAAAAAAATTATCAGTCAGAAAATTTATATGGGAGGAAAAAGACTTTGCAACATTTTTATAAAGGTCACGCGATCAAATATATTCAAAAAAAGGAAATTTTGACGGGGGTTTATTAAAAGCTTTTTTAAAATAATTGTTTTTCTAAGACTATGCGTTCTTAAAAAAAGATAGTTTTTCACGGTAGCAACCGTGTTTAGTTTCTCATATTTGGCGGGAATGTATCAGAAACAGCAGGGCGCCAAACATGGCAAAAACATTTTTGTATATAGAAATAAATCGTTTTTAAATCATGCTGCGCACAATAAATAATTTCAAGGTAAAAGATATGTAACTTGGCAAGTAAGGTTGTTTGACTAAGTTTGACAAGTCCAAATACATTTAGTTGGTGACCGTACAACGTGACCTTCGAGAGAGCACGTGATCTTTTTAAATCTGAAATAACTTCTGTTCTCGTCACCCAATGATAATGGAACTTTGCAATTAAGGTTAATTGACCAAGATAAGTCCAAATATATTTGGTTTATAATTGTACCTCGTGAGATTATAGGGATCACGTGACTTTTTTAATTCTGCAATAGCAACCGTTCACGTAATCTAATGGCAATCAAACTTGGCAATTTGTTCGTTTGACAGAAACAAGTCAAAATATATTTGATTGGTAATCGTACTACGTGACTTTAAAATGATTACGTGACTTATTTAATTCTGCGATAACAACCGTACTCGTAATCGAATGACAATAAAACTTGGCAAGTAAGGTTGTTTTACTGAGACAAGTCCAAATATACTTGCTTGGTGAACGTACGACGTGACCTTCTAGAGAGCACGTGATCTCTTTAATTCTGAAATAACTGCTGTTCTCGTCGCCCAATGATAATGAAACTTTGCAATTAAGGTTGTTTGACCAAGATAAGTCTGAATATATTTGGTTGGTAATCGTACCTCGTGAAATTAAATGGATCATGTGACTTTTTTAATTCCGCGTTAACAACCGTTCACGTAATCAAATGACAATCAAACTTGGTAATTATGGTTGTTTGACCGCAACAGTTCCAAATACATTTAGTTGGTGACCGTACCACGTGACCTTCAAAAGATCACGTGATCTTTTTAAATCTAAAATAACTACTGTTCTCGTCACCCAGTGATAATGAAACTTTGCAATTAAGGTTGTTTGACCAAGATAAGTCCAAATTCATTTGGTTAGTAATCGTACTTCGTGACATTATAGAGATCACGTGACTTTTTTCATTCTGCAATATCAACCGTTCACATAATCCAAAGACAATGAAACTTGACAATTATGGATGTTTGACCGAAACAAGTCCAAATATATTTTGCTGGTAATGATACCGCGTAACATTATAGATATCACGTGATTTTTTTAATAATTCTGTAACAGCAAGCGTTCTCGTAATCCAATGACAATTAAAACACTAAACTCACTTTTTAAAACACTACTTTCGAAATTTTTCGTACTATTTTACTAAAACTAATATATTTTATAATCACCTCATGCAAACGCATTCACGAAATTTTTTCATGTATCCCAAAAAAAACAATTACAGAACGAACAAACTTCTTACAGTTTCTTTACATAAATGTTTTTTATATGTTCTCATCGAATTAACTACCGAATATTTGAGACTTACTTTCTATTGCTACCGTGTTAGTGCCGTTCGGCTTCTTGTTACATTTGCTTTCCATTGGAAGGTTCTTTTTCAAAAACTGTCAAATATCTAATAAGATAACAAAAACAAAAACTCTGAGATGAAGCGTTATGCCGAAAGATAGCGACCGCTGTTTCAAAGAGTATTTTATTAATAGTTTTTGTGGTATGAAAAAAGATAATATTTTTATAATTTCTATTGAAGGGATTCCGAGGTGGTACAAAAAATATCTAAAACAAGAAAATATATGTTATTTAGACTTCAGAGCAATTGATCTTACTTCATATAATAATGTTTTAGCAAAGATATAGATTTTTGCGCTGCCAGCAACCATTTTATATCTTCTACAAGCTTGCTCTTCGATATTAGAAAACAAAACGGGAACTTTATAAAGCTAGCCATCATACAATATAAAAAAGTAAACGATTTTCTAGGTTTTTCTTGGTATGTTGTTTTGCATATAATCATCACAAAAACGCTTGCTTGCTGAAAATTCTTCAAAAATAAAATCAGATTTTACAATTAATCAAGAAAATTATATGGTAAGGAATGATATGCTTTTGTTACTATCCGCGTTGAAAGCCATTTGCGTATTCTTTA
>JAYJMI010335514.1:4110-16961 GCA_036873855.1 Sarsia tubulosa
CCATCATCAGGAAAGATAATGGTAGACTAGCTTTAATATAATCCCCATCATCAGGAAAGATAACGGCAGACTAGCTTTAATATAATCTCCATCATCAGGAAAGATAACGGTAGACTAGCTTTAATGTAAGAAAAGACAAACCTAACACTGAAGTTCAGTTGAAAACTTGGAAACTTAACCAAATGTTTTTATTATGCCATACCGTCAATCCATAATAATCCATTCTAGCCTGCGTACAAACAGATTCTAGAAAACATACGTGTCCTATAATAATTTGATAACTTCATAAACACAACAAATGTTTTGTCGGGGAGTTATTTACTACTTTTCTGAAATAAAAAGATAATAACTTAAAAATCTAAAAAAAAATATAAAGTTTTTTTATAATTGCTTTATTTATTAAATAAGCATTTTTAATCATGAGCAATTTATTTATACCCCCGTGTTAAATCTGATTAGTGATTATGAATCCTTTTTTCTTAAAAAAATAGTTCTTATGAAAGAAAGAAGGAAGAAAGTAGCTTTAAAATCAAATTTGACAGGAGAGACAAAATAAGTAGGTGATGTATTCACTGCTTTCGAAATGATGAATCGTTGCGTCAAAAATAAAGGTATGAACGCTGGATGTTATTGTTATTTTAAATGCTCTATTTGATTTCGGGTAAAAACATTAATAACAACTCTTTAAATTACAAGCCTTTCTTGTCCTGCTTGTTAATATTTCATTTTTACATTTAGCTCCTTAAAGTCTGATTTGTTGTAACATGATTGATAAATATTAGAGATAACAAAAACCGAATTCCATCGCTAAGCTGGACCATTACGGATAAAAAAATCTCTTCTAAAATCTATTACCTCCCTAAGAAAGATCCTGTTTTTATGATAAAAAATATTTTAGATATCCATCCACTTCCCTTTTTCAGATTTTATATTTATATTATTTTAACTTATTACGCAACTTTGCTTTTCTATATTTATTTTTTTGATCATTTTAATTGTATTTTCAACGGCAGTGAAATAAACTTATTTACTCAGAAGAACTTTCTCTGCTTTTATTAAAATGGTATATGACAAAAATTCAATCAAATCTGGCAGCCATGTGTCATGTGTGTGTCTCTAGTATAAAGCTATTTTATAAAAGTTAAAAGCACTATTTGAAAATCATCTAGAATTGGCAAATCATTTTTATATGCCTGGAAAGTTTTCACGCGTTAAAGATAAAATTTGTATCCAAAATATCGTATGAACTGATATTCGTACGATTTAACTATATTTAGGAGAGCAAGTTAGTGAATAGGAATAACTCTTGGACAATATCTTAACAATTAATACTCCATTTTACTGATTTCGCATTGATTTAAGATATTCAATTTCTTCCGCTAGCGAGCTGCCATCTTGAAATAATTTTTTGAGGTACTTAGCTCTTTACTCGAAGTTAAGAACCTTCGTGACCTAGACCTCAGTTCTGATTGGTTTAGATTTCTATAGGCCTATTGAATTCGCAAAAAAGTTTTGGCATGGCTAACATCAAACAGAAAAGAGAGAGAAACAATCATTGTTTTTAAAAATGTCATTATCTCAAATATCTCAATTACTCTTACTTTAAACCGTGGATCATCGCGAAAGGAATCATTTTGATAGAAACTCGAAATTCCAGTATTAGTATCCCTCAAATATGATATGCTATTATACGTAAGAGATCAGTAAGTACTTAAAAAGAAACTTTTATTATATTTGGGAATTGGTGAATACCATAACAATTCTCAAGACAGGATTCTCGTCTAGATGAATCCTTTATTAGGATTATCGAATAGATTAAGCGGTTGTTATTTTTATAAATTGATAGTCCCACACAAATGTTTCTATAACTTTGAAAAGTAATTAAAGTAGTAACACACAAACTCTATACTTTCACTTTTGACTTGAAACTACATTTAATTAAAAGAAAGAAAGTTTTTTTTAAAATACATGTTAAAATATCCTGTTTTGTTTTGGTTTATTTTGATCGCTAAATATGACTCATGTATCTTATTTACTTCGAAAATGTTTACTGCTGAGAAATTTTTTTAAGTTAATCCATTTAAAATAAACTATTCTCTTCAATATACCAAGATTCGATATATCTAAACAATAAAAAAATAATATCCATTGCAAAGGAATTATTTTCCTTTGTTCCTAACTACAATTTACTCTTTCCTTAAGAACAACAAATTGTATTAATGTGATCAAAAATGATCAAAATAATTGTTTTAAGGAAACCTTATAAGATAAATCTTGGTAGATATACGTTACAAGGTACTAGGAGATACTGTTAGTAGATGATTTTGCCCCCTGGAATTTAACAAGATCTATCTCTACTATATATATGCTACAATGTTCTAACGAATTTAAAGGTGACTACAACTACTATTCGAAACTTATATTATACAAAAGAAAAATAATAAACCGTGAAAACAAAATCTGATCCAAATAGAGGAATCACTAAGGATCCTTCTATTATATTATGTTTCAATTTTCATAAACCTTAAACTTACAAAAGTGCTAAAACACCTTGTTGCACTCTATAGTCATTGGTTTTGGTTGGTTTTAAACCAATGATTCCACACAAGTATAAGTTAGAAATTTTGTAACCGTACAAACTTCTCTTCTACTTTTGGTCCGAATTTTCATTTTGGTTAATGATGGAAAACTGTTTTTTTTAAGATTTACTTAAATATCTTTTGTTTTTTGGTTTATTTACTCATCAATTATTTTATGTATGTTATTTGCTTTAATATATGTTTACTGATAAGAAAAAATATCTTCTATACACCTCCTTAGTGTAGGATCCACCATTTTAAACTTTTTTAATATTGCTTTTTATAGAAAATGAATTAGATTACCCGGATTTCTCGTCAAAGTTTAATATTACATACAGATTTTTGATATATCTACACAATAATAAAGTTAATATCTATTGCATAGGAATTACTTGTCTTTATATCTAATTGCAAGGTCTTTTCCTTTAGACCTGCCAATTAATCCGATCACAAACTTTTAAGTTCCTGATTATGATTAAAAGTTTCATAGAATTTTATTATAATCAGTTTTAGTTGATATAAAAACTACGTTGCTTAATATATTTTTAATAATGTCTATAAATTTATTTTACCAAAGTAGTTAGAACAATCAGTAGTATAATCTACTTTTTATCCTTTTATTATTCATACTATCTGTTTATTATATTTTTTACTTTATTACATAATACTGGTTTGTTTTACTATATTATTTATATGACGTAATTCTTCGTTTGCTTTGCAGAAAGGTAAAACATGATTTAAAACTAATCTTTTATTGTCAACTCGTATGAATGGGTTATAATAATTAATAGGTTGTTGTCTTACTATGGAGGTACATTCAATACAAATAGTTTTTAAAACGGTAATATTTCGGAGAATTATTGACTTCCCCGATATCAAACCAAGTTTACAGTTATAAAAAGAATACAATGCATTGTTGTTATTAGCAATGTTAAAATGACGGCATTTATGCAATGCATTTTTGATATGCTTCATGAGGGATTTTCAAAAGGTAGTGTTGACGTAATTACCCTCATCTTGATTCATACCGTTGTCGTAGTTCAATCCACTTTCATTACCTTAGATTTTTAAGGCTTCACGAACTTTTTGTTTAAACTTGTGGCTTTCAATGTTTAATGTTTTTACATCATTCCAGTTTATTAAACCATGACACATTTTCGCGTGTTCAGAAACTCCCGACGATTCCCACTTTCCTTCCTCTACCGACATTTGATGCTGTTGGATTCTTGTAGATATTTTACACCCCGTTTCGCCAATGTAGGTCTTGCTGCCGCTACAGTTTACCTGGTATACGCCAGGATAACTATTTGGTGGCAATTTAGTTTTATTACGTGATGTTAATATTGTTTTCAAGTTTCTTGCTGATTTGAAACCTGTTTTGTAACCAGCTTGTTTGTATATTTTTCTTAGTTTAGGGCTTAGTTCAGGTACCCAGGGTAGTGTTACTAACTTTTCCCCTTCTACTTGTTCGTTCGGCGTTCTTTTATTGCTACATTTTGATAATAGTTGGTAAAGATTATCTCTGTTGTATCCGTTTTCAATGAAAGTGTTTATAAGGAATTCGAATTCGTCGTTTAAGAACGTTTCGCTACATGTTTTATATGCACGGTCGATAAATCCAATAAATATTCAAGACAAATGATGAGATTAGCATTTATCCGTTCGATAAAGGCTCTGGACTTGTTCGCTTAAAACATTAACAGCAGTAGAAAAAATAAGAGAACAGATCGGTCACACAAAAGTATAATCAATGAAGATCCAACACACGAAAATTACACGGAAAATTCAGAATGTTTTACGTAAATTGAACAAACTTGGAAGATTTACAAAAACTGAATATAAGAACTTATACCCTAGTGACCCTTTACCACTACGTATGTATGGAGCAGTTAAAGTGCACAAACCTGAAAAGGACTACCCTATGCGAATTGTAGTTTCATGATTTGGAACGCCGACATACAAAATCTCAGAATAAACTTATACAACCAACATTAAATTTAAACAAAGCTAGATTAAAAAATTCTAGAACTTTTGTCAATGAAGCAAGATCATGGGAAATTTCAGATGAAGAAATACAAGTATCTTACGATGTTGTAAATCTTTACCCGTCTGTACCTACGAAAGAAGCCACGGAGATTGTCATTAACATGCTATCAAAAGATGACTTGTTAAAATCAAGAACTAAACTCAAGCTTGATGAAATTAAAACGTTGATAGAAGTCTGTTTGTCTCATTGTTACTTCAAATGGGAAAATGAAATACACCAACTATAAAACTCTGGAACTATTGGTTTAGCATTAATGGTTGTTATTTCAGAAGCATTTTTACAGTATCATGAACAAAATGCCCTAGACACAGCACGTAACGAAAACATACTGATAAAGTCATTATTTCGATATGTCGATGATAGCCACGTAAGACTACAATCTAACGCTGATGCAAACAAATTTCTTGATATTCTTAACCAACAAAACGTGAATATAAAGTATACTATCGAATATGAAAATGAAAGTAAGTCGTTAAACTTCCTTGATATTAACATCACTAACAACCTTCAAGGACAATACCAGTTTAAAGTTTTTCGAAAAGCAGCAATAACAAATGTGCATATCAAAAGCAATTCGGGACACGACCCAAAAATACTCGATGGAATATTTATTGGATTTATCGACCGTGCATATAAAACATGTAGCGAAACGTTCTTAAACGATGAAATCGAATTCCTTATAAAGACTTTCGTTGAAAACGGATACAACAGAGATAATCTTAACCAACTATTATCGAAATATAACAATATAAGAACGCCGAACGAACAAGTAGAAGGGGAAAAGTTTGTAACACTACCCTGGGTACCTGGACTAAGCCCTAAACTAAGAAAAATATACAAACAAGCTGGTTACAAAACAGCTTTCAAATCAGGAAGAAACTTGAAAACAATATTAACATCACGTAATAAAACTAAATTGCCACGTAATAGTTATCCTGGCGTATACCAGTTAAACTGTAGCTGCAGCAAGACCTACATTGGCGAAACGGGGTGTAAAATATCTACGGGCATTCAACAACATCAAATGGCGATAGAAGGAGGAAAGTGGGAATCGTCGAGAGTTTCTGAACACGCGAAAATGTGTCATGGTTCAATAAACTCGATGAAAGTGGACCGAACTACGACAGCGTTATGAATCAAGATGAGGGTAATTACGTCAACACCACCTTTTGGAAACCCCTCATGAAGCATATCTAAAATGCGTTGCATAAATGACGTCATTTTAACATTGCTAATAACAACAATGCATTGTATTCTTTTCATAACTGTAAATTTGGTTTGATAACGGGGAGGTCAATGTTCTCCGAAATATTTCCGTTTTAAAAACTGTTTGCATTGAATGTACCTCCATAGTACGACAACAAACTATTAATTATGATTTAAAACTGTTTTTTGATCTAACCATCAGAACTGAATTCTTAGGCTTGAGTTAGTAAACAATGAAAATCTGAGTTTCTAGATTTGGTTTTATTTAAAATAATGTTTATTAGCTCCATATTATCAGTGTTGATTTCCATGCTACTATCTCTAATTGAAGTGGTTTCCATTTATAGAAGTACATTTTTGTAGTCTGGGTGTAGTCGTAGCTTTTGTTATGGGTGACAGAAAGATAGATTATGACCTATAGCTGCATATTATAAAGGGACTTTATTGAAATTATACCGTGGCATGTATCTGGCAAAAAAAAGTTGCCTATTTTTAGTACATACCAAGCGAATCCGCTCAATAAATGTTCATAACAAGCGAATATGCCCAATAAGTGTGAATAACAAGCGAAACCGCTCATATTAAGCTTAACAAATTCGGATTCGCTAGATATGAACACTTTTTAAGCGGATTTGCTTGATATTCACACTTATTGAACATATTCGATCGTTATTAACACTTAATGAGCGGATTCGGTTCAGTTCTTAAGCGGAGTAGTTTGATTTGAGAGAATAAATAAGTCATCATTGTAAAGTTAAAACCAACGCAACTTTTTTGGCAGATACATGCCACGGTAAAATTATTCTTGCAGAACCTGTATGAAATTTTTGAGAAATTTATGTGTTGTTAAGAGCAGTATGTGTTGTAAGGAGCAGTTGGAAGTCAATGAAGCTACTAAAAATCACTTCATCCTATTCAACAGATTATAAGTGAAGTTTTTCCTTGGTGAGTGCTAAAAGCAAATAGTACGAGAACACATATCATATTTTACACCTATTTTATATTATTTTATATCATCTAAATATATTTTACACACATTTTGCAAAGGGTCGATACTTGGAATTTTCTAAGAAACATATGTAAAGAAGTTTGCGATGAATTGGCTGGGCTCTACCTGGCCCATTTGGGACCTAGTAACCCCAATTTGAGCAAAAAAGGGGTATTCAGTACTTAGTAAAACACCAACACGATATTACTCATACGTAGTTATCTTGTTATGTATCTCAAAATAATTAAAACATATTATTGTATTTGGGGCAAATGAGCAATTATACCCCCCGCCAAACTTGGGCCACAGGGCCATCAATTCACCTCATTTCAGACAAACATGAAATTTTCACAGATCATGTTCTGTTAGTACCTGATGGCAAACTGGGGCTAGATCCACTCTAGGGGCCTGGTACCTAGTTTTAAACTATTTACTAGTTTATTATTAGTGTCATTATTGTCATTATTTTATTTACAGATTACAAAATCAGTTTTTAAAAAATGCAAGTAAGTTTCTTATCTATAGCTCTCTGACATAATGATGATATCGCTAATTTAAGTCAACTAATAAAAACTGATAAACGACAAATGCAAGGGAAGGTTTCAGATGACTTTTTTTTAATTTTACTCTTTTACTCTATAATTTTGTAGAATCTTTTATAAATTCCAATAAGTCATTTCAACCAAGAAACGTTAAGGATTGAGAGACAAAGTGCTCAATAAATATTTTATAAGTGCTTCTTATAAAAGAAGTCGTAAAATTTAAAAAAAAGAGTTAATTATCATGTTTCTCCTGTTCTTTTAAAGCTCTTTGGTTAATGCTTACCTTTTATACTCTTATATTCACTTTAAGATTAGCAGTGGATAACAGGAAAAACTCCTTTGAGGTTATAAAGCCTGTTATACATAGAAATAGATATCATGCAGCAAATCGAAAACTAAAAATAAAAAATATTTAAAAACATCACAACACAACTACTCCACTTTTCTATCTACTTATAATATATAAGATGAAACTAGTCCCGGTCTCTTTTCTTTTGCCATGTTTACGTAATTTAGCCTGATCTAATGTCAAGGTTTCTATTCTGAAAAAACTTAAGTTCGTATAAGTTGTTTATCACGTACTACTAATGAAACATTTAATATTGTCGACATAGAAATCTATTGAAACGAAAAATAATAACGACGTGCATTTGTATTAAAAATACTAAACTGAGAATAGCAGCAACGAGACATAATTCAAAAAAAAAATGATGATGTCAGTAGCTTTGTTGCAAGTTTTCTAAAATGTCTCAATAGCAAGCTCTTTCGGATAAAAATACAGACTGTCAAGTTTCAACTAGTATGAATAAAGGGCTTTCTATTGTTACGATCCCTTCTCCGATCTCCTGTAATTAAAATATAAAAACATTCTTGTTTGTGTTTTAGAATATGACAAAATTGGAAGAAGTTCATCTTCATCAAGTACAACTGTATATAATTGCTGGCTTAACTCAAGACTCCCTTCAAAATCTGCTAACATTCTTAACGAATGACCCTACTAAAACAGAGGATCCTTGTGTTTCTCTTTACAACTTATTTCAAGCTCAAGAAGGAACGTTAAAGAATATTTCTAACTTACAAAAAGTAGATTTTAGCAAAAAGCGAATAGATATTGCAAAACTTGATACACCTCTTCTGGTTTCTTTTCTACGTAAAATCAAAGGATTTCAAACATGTTCTAATAACGGAGTTTGGTGCAAAGAGTTGAAGCACAGGCAAAAAAGTAAGTGTTGTGATGAGTGCAATCATGAATGTAGCAAATGTGGAAAGGTCGATATCACAGGTAAATGCTGTTTATTTAACAATAGACGTTGTAACAATAACGAATGCAATGAAACAATTGATATCTGTAATAATAATAAACGCGTTTGTTGTGAAAACTGTGACCTTTGCTTGCATTGTTTTACACAGTCTAGTAAAACATTTGAAGACTATTTAAAAGAATTTATAAAGGTAAAAAAAAATTTTAAATGCCATATTCAACAACTTCAAGTATCCTTATCCATGCTTAAAAACTTTCGAAACGCTGTTATGCATTTGACGAAAGAAGAATGTAACGAAATGGATACGGAGGGAGGAAGATATAATGCTAAGAAAGAGAACTTGCCATCATTTTGCAACAGTTGGGGTCGATTTCATGAAACCTATTGTTATGCTATTAAATCTGTATTTTATTATTTTTTATGCATTAGTACAGATACAATACACAAAGATAAATACAATGAAATATCATCGAAACTACAAACTATAATTAATAGTAAAAAAAAACATGCTCTGCACTATCAGCATGAAGGGGAAATAGACCGTATTTTTACAATAGATTTTAATAGAGAGATGTCTTTGGATCTTAAAGAAATGAAATTTGGAATCGAAACAATGAGTAAGGCTATCGAAGAAATTAAGTTAAAATCCCAGCTCCCAGTTCATAAACTAGAACCATTGTTATTGCACATTAAATTCGTTACAAATAGTAAAGACTGTATATTTAGTGACAACTTACTTAGTAAAGATATGAAAAACATTTATAAAGTTGTTAGTACATCAGTTCAGGAATGTTTCGTAGATAAAATTGATCCTTATGAAGTTCTCATGCCATATATCGTAGAAAAACCCTCCAATGATAAAAAATCTGTTGTATTGGAGTTTATAATAACTCCAAAAACAGGTGATGACGAACTAACTGATTTTAGGAACCTTTATTGCGAAAAGTCAGAGGCTTTGTGGGAAACGTTATGTGCTTTGATAGAAAGTAATTTGCCAAATACTAAAGTCGAACTTGTAAAATGGAAGCCAGGTTGCATCATTATTCATGCTCTTGTTCGTAAGATATCTGCCAACAATTGGACAAATAAAGACTTGTGTCAAGTTCAAATAAAATTGCCAGACATTTGTAAGCAGTTCCAGCAGGCTTATTTTGATTTTAATTGCTCGTGCAAGAGATTGGAACCAGTTATTGAAAACCAAAATGTGAAAACTATGGCCTTCGAAATTTATCCAAGGTCGGTTTGTTCTGAGCAACAATCGAAACTGGTAGATCTTGATTTTTTGTTGTTGCGGTTTCAATTCTGGTTCAAAGAGTATTTTCACAGAGGTAAGAAAATGTTTTTAGATACATCTTATTAACACCTTATTGTTTTGCTACCCGAAAACATGTCATTTTTTTATAGGATATGACTATAAAATAAAATTTCATGCTTGTAAACCAAAAATTTAACTGCAGGAAAGATCTAGAGATCTAGATTTAAAGATCTAGTTTTTTTTGCTAATTTCAGTTGAGATTAAAGGGTGTATTTTTAAATCAACTCACACGGAAAAGCACGAAAGGAGCTTTTTACATGCAATAAAGAAATAAAATATCAAAACTATTGAAGGTCCTTGATATGCCTTGATATGAGTCTTGCTTTCCTTCCACCACCTTCCATCCTAACTGATTTTGTTGCATTTTTAAGCTCCACTTTCCTTTTCTGCAAAAATATTTAATGACGGTTTTATAGCTATAAACAAGTTTTATCCTAATATATTGAATCATAAATCATAAAAACTAGAAGCCTTTTGTTTATACATAGAGATGGAATAGGAGAAACCTTCTATTGTGTCTATGGCTGTTGTAATGATACTAATCAAAGGTGTAGTTTAATATCAAAGAAATCGTTTAAAAAGTAATTGAAATAATTGCTTGAATAAATAGAATTTCAATTTTAGAATGACATAATTTGCGGTAAAAATAGGAAAAGAGGTCAAATAAAATTTGCCCTAACATTCTTAAGACACAAATCCTGATAATGAAAATCAGAATCTAGTTAGACATCGACAAGACAAGCTCATTTTCTATCAGGATTTGCTATACGAACTGTGTATTTGTAGATATCGCTTGCACTATTTATTCATAAGAACGTCAATATTTCATTTTTAGTGAGTAACTTTAAAAAAGGTGATAGCTCGGTAGTAAATGATTAAGGCAACATGTTGTTGTAAGTTGAACGATATATACAGTATATTTAATGAGCAATAGGGATTTTATATTCTAGTTCAGTTAAAGCTTCGTGTTATAAACAGGTTTTTCATAAAATCTAGCTACAAACATTGATTATAGCAATAAACTCTTATAAAAGAAGTTATAAAATTTAAAATAGAGAGTTAATTATCACGTTTCTCCTGTTCTATTAAAACTCTTTGGTTTATATTTAGAAAATAATATATATTCAAATGCTAAACACTGGCTATCACTTGATCAAAAAGGATGTCATCATCTACAATACTTAGGTTGCTTTAAAATTAAATATGTATTCTTACTGCTAGAAAATGGGGAGCCAATGAAAGCGGGCTTTAGATTCATGAAAGCGGACTTCAGCTTCACGAAAAAGTAGTTTTTTAAAAACTTGTGGTATAACCATTTTAGAATTTATTTGTTTTTACTACAGAAAAAAAGCAACAATAACGAATAAATAATAATAAATTATATCAAATCAGTTGGTTCCGGTTTAATCTATAAAACATAAGTTTGTATCGTTTATAAAATGCAGAATTTTTTTCAAAATCTTCTCTATCAAGATATATTACTGTCTGGTATAAGAGATGTATTGTATCAATCTTACCTAAATTTATAAAACTAGCAAATGAATAGTTTCTTTTATCTGTTCTTTAATGCTGTTTATATTGTTAGGTCTTAAAAACTTCTTCGCTGCTAAGGCCTGACTTCGTAAAATTGATATAATGGATCGAGTTTAAAATAAATTGTTATTAACTTTTGAACTTTACGGCACCCGTTTGTTTCTGATAAGTAGCAGTATTAATCGCACATTTTTAAGTGTGGATCGCTAACAGTTAACAGCTCCCTATGAATAATTTTCTATGAAATATTTTAAAAAATACTTAAATATTACATTCGTATTAGGCGGTTTCCAGGAATGGGTTAAACAGGTTTTAAAGAAAAAAATCTTGTTTTCATGGGAACAAGGTTAAAATGTCAAAATTGATAAACCTCTTTTTGTAATATATTGTCATTAATTTTTCCATTTCTTTCAGAAATAATCAAGCCCAGAATTTATTACTTAATCTTTTCATGTGCTATAATGGAAGTAGATCGATCGGAATGCATTTGTAACTTTTTCATGTGCTATAATCGAAGCAGATCGATCGGAACAGATTTTCAGTTTTTCTTTGTGGTATAATGGAATTTTCAATGTATTCCTATCGATCTGCTTCTATTATATAGCACATAGAAAACTTGAAAATTTATTTCGATCGATCTGCTTCCATTATAGCACATAGAAAAGGTTATAGATGCATTCCTATCAATCTGCTTCTATTATAGCACATGAAAAAAATTTAAAATGCATTCCAATCGATCTGCTTTCATTATATAGCACATAGAAAATTTGAAAATTCATTTCGACCAATCTGCTTCCATTATAGCATATAGAAAATTTAAAATGCATTCCAATCGATCTGCTTCCATTATAGCACACGAAAAAGTTAAAAATGCATTCCTATTGATCTGCTTCCATTATAGCACATAGAAATCCTAAATAATCCTATCCTATCGATTTTCTTTGTTACTACGATTTTTAGATATTGTAATCTTTTAATTTCAGTTTTCTTTTTCGTTCTTTTATTTCTTCTATTAAAATGATTAGACTAGATTTTTTTATTTTCTATTACATAAAATTTGTTAATTATCGGTATCACGTATACCTTGGTAGACGTGATATAATGAATGACATTATTCTAGTTTTTTCAAAATTTTTCTAATCTGTGAAAAATAAAATAACTGTTAAGTTTTTTTAAATTTTTAAATAGATTTTAATATTTGATTTGTTTTATTTTTATCTAATTTATGTGATCTTTATTATTTAAAGAATTTGATCTATTTAAAGTTCAAAGAGTATTTATTTAATATATTTATTCTATGTGTTAAAGGTACTTACTCACGTAAATCATTTTTGTGCAACCTATACTGAAATTTATGTATTGTAAAGAGCAGTTGGAAG
>JAYJMI010337736.1:0-16950 GCA_036873855.1 Sarsia tubulosa
TTGGCCGTATTTACGTTCGACAAAGCTGGCAACCTGTAGCAAAGCTAACCTTTCTTCTTTCATTTCAAAAACAAAAGTTAAATGACTGTTTGGTGAGGTTTCTCGCGCCAGAGATTTAAGGATTTAGAGATACATCTCTTTTAAATAAATATATTTTATGGACTGTTTGATTTTAAATATATGACATATGGATAGTGTTGTTGGTAATGGCTAAGGGGGGTTGTAAGTATTATTTGTGTTCTTTTGTATTGTACCTTAGAAAAATCCAAATTATTAAGTGCTGCATACTAAGTTCCTACTAAAGACTGATTTCACAGACCTAAGTTAGGTGGTTGAGCTTAGTTTGTATGTATCGGAGTTAATCTAGGAGAAGCGACCGAAACTACTATGATACTTCGTATTACTATTTGAATGACTCTGAGTTACAATGCAAAGAAATGTAAATGTCCATATCCATTTTGTTTGAATTGGACGATACAGTTCTAAGTGACTATTTGTTTATAATTTTTTGATGTTAATGCACTTTGTTATAATTTCGTTACTCGATAAAGTCTTGTCAACTGACTTTTAAAAAATACTGTAAAGTTCTGAAAATGTAGACACATCTACAAATGTCCTCACGTATTACAACGAATGTAAAGATGGTAATGTTCGGTACTAAAATACCGTGCAGCAACTTGTTTTCGTTTTTGATTATAGTTTAGTTCACTGTTAAAGAAACAAATATTCATAACTAACTTAGAAATGTCAAACTTTAATCATTCTTTCGTTTACCACTATTCTGGTTTGACTTGTTTATGAGGTAAAATTGCTCCATGTCTAGATTTTGACAGAGTTGCTAATACACTTTTAAACTTTCTATAAACTATGCCCTAACTTTCTCCGTTCAGAAAATGAAAGAATTTATTTTCTGGTGGCATCATTTTTTGATGACGTCGTCAATTGTACCAACAATTGCAGTTTTATGACATCATACGTTTAAACTCAAATAAAGATCGAATGCAATATTAATACAGATTATTATACTGGTATTTTTAAAAATTAGGCTTGTGTCAGAAACTTTTGCGCATAAAGGTTTTTAACTGTAGAAAAAACAATACATGTTGTTATTTGGTGGAATTTTTTTTTTATTTCCTTAATTAACATATGATGACAGCTCTTCCACATACAAATATAAAAAATATAGTCATATTAATATTTGAGGATCAGCTTTTTGAATACAGCAAGTGAGCATATTTATTAAGAAAATATTCATGATCAAAAACTGGACTTTCCTAATCTCTATCATTGTATAAAATTTCAGTTTTTTCTAATGTTGGCAAATTAAAATTATGAAGAGATCAGTCGTAAGATATTTTGATTTTTTTCTTTTCAGGCCAATTAAATTAACAAATACTCTAAAAAATTGTAATTACGGAGCTATAATTGAACTGTATAACTTTCTAAAAAAGAATTTTCAAATACTCAATAATTGGTTTTATGATAACTCTATGTTACTAATCCAAAAAAAGGGCTCTATTATGACACTTGGCACTAATTAAAATGAAATTATGAACTTTGAAAACTAGCAGCTCAATTATGTTCTCGAAGAAAATATTCTTGGTAGAACTATTGACAATAAACTAAGATTTGACTCTCATATCAAGGCATTATGTAGAAAATCGAACCAAAATATAGGTGTTTTTCACGTATTTCTTCATTCACTAACGTAATTCAACGCAAAATCATTGTCAACTAATTTTGTAAGTTTATCTATTGCCGTTTACTTTGGATGTTTTGTAGCCGTAAGGCAAACAAAAGATATGATAGCGCTCATGAGCGTTATTTGCGTCCTATATGTCAAGACTATAAATCTACTTTTGAAGAACTTCTGACTATTTACAATGACATCACTGTGATCATCACTGTTTACAGGCGTTCTGCACTGAAGTGTTTAAGACTTTGCATGGTCTTGCATCGGCAATAACTTACGATATCCTTCCAGCTCACAATACCCATAACGACTTGAGAAACTCAAATGCGTTTGTTTGTAAAAATCCAAGCACAAAATGATACGGACTAAATTCTTTATGTTATAGATACCTTTTAACTTAATACATAAATTTTAGTTAAATAGATGCAATATAGTTATTATGGCAAAACTATACATCATTCATTTTAAAGGTAGAGCATTTGAGTTTCTTGGAATGATTCCTTTAAAGAAAAAGCGAGACAAAAATCCCAAGTTATCATGTATTTTTTACGGTTTTAATTTTTTCCTTCTAAATTTTTGTGTGTTTTGAAATTACTTATTTCTATTTTTTATTCATAAGGTACTATAATTTATAATTTAACTATAATTATAATTAATCACTAACTATAATTTTTTGTGAGTCCCATACTGAAGTTTATGTGTTTTGTAAAGAGATGTTGGAAATAAACATAGCTGCTAAAATTCACTTCTCTCAATTCAGTAGATTAATAGTAAATTAACTTCATACTTTGTACAAAAAGCCAAACTGCTTATTTTTGCTTAGCGGATTTGAAATTTAAATATATCTAAAACTGCACATAGAAATTGGTTCAACTTATCACAGGATGCATAAATGTTTATAAATCTTTCATTTCATGAAGTTTCAATAGGGGTTAGTTTTTTTGGTCAAAAACACGCGTTTAAATAATTTTCGTTTTAACTAAATCACAAGACATTAAATGATTTTTGGTAACACGAAAAGTATTATATTAAAAATAAATATTTTTGAAAATAAGTAAGTAAGTAAGTATTTTTTTTATAATCATTCATAATAAAGTTTTAATTATATTCAATACACGAAGGCTTTAAAGAACTCTTTTACAACGTTGTAGTTCTTTACTCGTATATAGGTAGACTTTCAAATTTGAAAATGAAAATGAACTCTTGAACCTGTATTATCTGTACTAAAAAGGACAACAATATTAGAAACTTGTTTTTATTCCCTTACATTTTAACTCTAGCAGGTCCAAACAAGGAGCTTTAAAATGAGAAGGAGAGCCATCTATTTTAGTTCTTTTGTACTAAGCGTTAATCAAAACGTCGTACAGCTGCACTGGTAATACCTCATTAAAATAGTCTAAATATCATCTTAACCCTATTTATACTGGGCTTTTTAGACGTTGATTGCACTGGGGGTGGCGGTTCCCCCCCCCACATAAATCCTAAAGTATTTATGCTTATATAATGAAAAATTTCAGGTAGTTATTCAAATTAATAATAAACCAATTTGTATATATATATATTTTTTTTCTTTATTTTAACTTGATGACGCCATCATTTTGACAGGTGGGTAAGCAATTTTGTGCCATATTCTGCAAATTCAGTGTATTTCATCTAATGGCTGTTAAGAGAAAACTAAATAAAGTTAAGCATTGTTTTTTTCGTTGATTTAAAAGAGAGGGGTAGTTCTTTCTAATTTTTTTTTTTGAAATTCAATATTATTATGCAGAAAGTCAGCATCAAAAAATTCGAAAAAATGAAATAAAATAAAAATAAAAAAAATATTTATTATGCCATAAAATCAATTTATTTTTTTTTTATTTTAGTATTTTTCAAAAAGGTTGTGGCATCAAGTGTTCTGCATAATATTTTTTAAATTTTTTTGCGTTACTTTTTGCGTAATAGTAAAATATTAAAAGTCATCAAATTTCAAGGATCTGGGTTTCATATTAAAAATGTTCTATAAAAAATCAAGATTTGTGGCAGAATCCGCCTCCCCCCCCAAAAATAAAAAAAATATATATACATATAAATAGGGTTAATTAGCTTTTTGATAACATGATTGGTTTTTTAAACATTTTAACGTCTTGTGTTTATTTACCAAATAATGTATTTACTTCTGGTTACTTTATTTATTATTAAACTGTATGCCTGAAAAAACATTTTTCAAAATAATGCATCAAATAAAAATTGTCTAAAAATTATTTTACACCAATTAAAATGTCATTAGAGCGAATCACGTTTAGGTTTCAAGTAATACCGCTTTGTAAAGAAGTTACAATAGAGATTTTATTAGATATCTCTCCTTCTTATTTTAAAGCTTCTTGGTCCAAATAACATCCCAAAGCAATACGTAGCATCATAGACGGATTTCAAGGTGATTTAGTTTGTTAGGATGATTGCCTCGATAATTCATAAATTAATAATGTTATTTCTTTACAACCTTTGTCGTCCAAGAGACACAAATTGCCTGTCAAAATTACGCATTTTAATACATATTTTACATTTTGCCATTATTTTAGGTACTTAAATTATTTAAATTAAAGAAAATCACAAAATAATAATTCGTTAGGAATTATATTTGTTACCGTATAATATATTAACGTTTAAAGTAGCTCTAAAAGCAAATGTAAACATTTAAATCCGTCTATAGCAGTTACAATGCTAGACTTTGGTACATACTAATAATACAGGCTAAAACTAAGTAAGGCAACTACAAAAGAAGGAGTAACATTGTATGTACTTTTAAGAAAGGTACATGTCTAGGTGGAAATTGATTTTTATCGGGTGTATACCCATGTACCCTTAGTAATAACGTAGTGGTACCCGTTTGTCAAGGATTTGATAATGTTCTCTAACTATGACTATAACAACTCTCCTTCTCATAGGCGCCTTTATTTGAAATTAAGTTTTTCGGAAAAATCGGAAAATCGGATGATTATTTCTGAGATACGGAAATCGCCTCTACAGGAGATTTTTAGCAGCTTTATCTACTTCCCACTGCTCTTTAAAATACATAAATTTTCAATATAGGTTTCACAAAAATGATTTTACGTGAGTAGGTGCCTTTAAAACCTGCTATGCAGTTAAAGCAATATCTAATAATAGGAAAAATTATATTATTTGGTAAAATTACTGAAACTAAAACTAATTACTGTGTACTGTTACGCCCATGTTTATAATTCAACATAATATAGATATTAGATATTTACAAATTAACTTTAGAGCATTTTAGCCTCAAAAAAATCAAAAATTCTAAGAGTAAAAAGAGCAATCTTTTTATTTTATTTTATTTTTTTAGCCTTGAATATTCACTAAATAAAGCATTCAAAATTACTCTAATTCAAATAAAGATTTGATAAAAAATTCAAAATATGTTTGAAAAGCTAGCTTTAAGTTAATGAAATATTTTTCCTGGTAACTAAGTGGGTGTGACTTCAAAAAATTAATTATGCGCTACTCTCTTGCAAAAGAATGTACTAGAATGGAACTAGAATGAATGAATAGAAGGAATGAGGTTGTGTGTTTAGATGATACATGGTTACCTTCTCGAAGGGACAAACTTTAGTAAACTCTCCTTAAGGCTACCCCTCCCCACTACACTAATACAAATAACAAATATTAATTTTATTATTTGTTTTGGTGGATAGTTTTTGGTTCTAAGCTATACAAAATAAACGGTAAAATAAAAGGAAAAAATGCACTATTTATTAATTTTCGACTAACTGAGCTTTTGCTTCATAAGGATTTGTAGATAGCAAAACTTTTAAACAAGATTGAATTTTTTGATGGGGTTTTCAATTTATGTCCTAGAATAAGCAAAAGAATAAAAAAATTCGCAATAATGTACCATTGATGGAATAGAATACGGTGGGAATACGGAAAAATCTATATAGCGAATGTAAAATAAAAATTCCGCAAAAGTATATTTTTATATATTTACACATTGGTTGTTTTATTTGTATAATATTAATTACAAAAATAGATCAAAGTTACTTAAAGTGAATGTGTAGTCTAGTTAATAACCAATCAGACTGCTTAGTTTTCATATGTTTACATTTTTATAGATGCTATTGAAACTTTCAAATAATAGAATTCAGTACCACGTGTAGCGTGATATAAAATATAAACAATGCCTTTATATTTTATATGAATCATAAAAATGGCCATAGCTTTTTTCCCGACACATTCCCTTTAAATTTAAATTAACGTTATTTAAATCAATAATATAATATATTTATTTCCAAAGTTACGTAAAAATATAGTTGTTGTTTTTAATTATAATTTAATACAAATAATACTAAATAAATAAAAATAAATAATAAATAAAAAAAACAAAAAAAAACGAAATGCATTATAGGAAATTATTTTCAAATCCAAGAATTTATAAAGCTGATAATAGATATATAAAGCTTATAAAGATACTAATTTTTTGAAATTCAAATCTGGGAACTTGAAGTTCGAATCTGGGAAACTAAGAATCAAATATATGATGCTGAATTTCAAATCTGAGATGAATGTTTTTGTGTTCATTAATAAATTTGTTCTAAAAAAATAAGCTGTTTTCTGATGGTCGTTCACTTCGAAGTTATTAAATAAAATATTTTCGCTAAAGTTTCTTTATGTTTACATGGTCAAACAAACTAAGTTAAAAAAGTGGATATTTTTTGGAACTTGTATTTATTATTCTTATTCTTTTATTTATTTAAAAAGTATAGAAAACATAGAAATATAGAAACTATATTGTTTCACCTTCCCGTGGATTATTCTGCAGAGGTCGTTTTTGCCTTTCGTATTATATTTACGACCTCTGCGGAAGAGAATGGACTATAACTTAGTCTTGCATCCTGTGAATTTTAAATAGCAACATCAATGCTCAGCTGCTGGTAAAAACAATATTATTCTATGCTATAAATTTGAAATCGGACAGTCCATTTAATAAATCTTAATAAATCTCTGCTAAAAAAAGATTAAACTGACGGTCGATAGTTTTAAAAATTTTATAAACTAATCAAATATCGGTCATGCTCCCTCCTTCTCTTTCATAATATGTCAGCATTTTGCAGATTAATGATAACATAGAGAAACTTCATAAATATAAAAAGGTTTTAACTTGTAGTAGGTACAAACAAGAAAAGGGATCGTTTAAAACCATCGCGAAAAAGCGATAGTTGTAGTAGTTTTCTGCTTACATAGAGCTGGTTGGACTTTCTGAAAATCTTTGTTTAAATATATTTTTCCTTGTTTTAAACATATGAAATAAAAAGTAAAAAATTTAAGATCTTTCGATAATACTAAAAATGCAATATCTTTTGAACCAAATAACATCATAAAACCAAACTTGGTTTATAAGCAAACAATAATATCCTCTAAATTTATGGTATGATGACGTCATTATTTAGCTGCAATCTGATTGGTCAATACTAAAATTGCAATATCTTTCGAACCGAATAACATCATAAAACCAAACTTGGTACATAAGTACACAATAATACACTTGGTACATAAGTACACAATAATACACTTTAAATATCCCAAATGTATTAAGGCTGTGACGACATCATAATTTAGCTGCAGTCTGATTGGTTAATGCTGATATTGCAATAACTTTGGAACCAAATATTATAGTGAAATAAACTTTGTGAAAGTGAACATTAATAACCTCTAAATTACAAAACAGTATCTAGGCTGTAATGACGTCATACTTTACTGAAATCTGAATGACTAAAAAGAAAAATCAAGCAATGTTAAGAAGGACAATATAACAAACTTCGAGAAATGTTTTATAGAGAAACACCAATATCGAATTTCTACTAGAATATGAAACAAACTTAAGGTGGTACTAGACCCAAAATAATGAAAAATTACAAAAGTGGAATAACTAAAGAACTGAACACAATGAAAATCCAAAATATCAACGGATAAAAGTATGTCGAGAAAAAATGTCGTCACTGAAAAAAGTATGTTCTGAGAAAATGTTCTGAGTGGCTTTTCCTAATGATTTTTTTTGTGCTATCGATATACTTACAATTTCTTTTTACACTTTATAGCTATCTATAAACTACATAACTAAAAAATTTCTAGGGCATACCGGTTGGTCTTTCGAATTTAAAAGCCACAGTTCGAAACACCTATCAATTTGTCCATAAAAGCAATGTAAATTTCGGAAAAAAATAATGTCTGTAATTTTTGAACCATTTATAATTATAGTTTCAAATTGTTAATACCAGTAATATCACTTTTCAAAAACGTTTTGATGACGTCCTCATTTTTTTGACGTCACATGATGACGTCATCACTTTTTTTCAAAAATTTCCGTTTTTCAATTACCGTTTTTACCAATTATTTTTTTCAAAAATTTTCATGCAAAACCCGGCAAATATGTGATTCTACAACTATAATCCTCCCAGAAACTACAAACAGAACTAAAAAAATTCTTATATAACTTGATACATGGATTCTTATCGAAAAATTCGAAAAAATGATGTCAGCATTTTTTTTTTTGAAAAATGTTTGTCATTCTATTGTTTATATGTGTAAGAAGTTTTATTGCTATAACATTAACCTAAAGCAAATAACAGAGGGGGATCCTTGAACCCCCCCCCCCCCCCCCCCCCACCCCACCTAGACCCTCAGAGCCCAAATTAGCCTAATAGGGTTAAATTGCGAAAAATACTGAATAGTTAGTCACATAACAAACAATACATTATTTACTAGTATTACTTTGAATGAAGGCGTTCACATTATTTTTCTTGTATCAAAACATTCGTCGTTGGTTTTCGTATTTGATCTTTTCATTGCAGCAGCTTTCATTCCTTCAAACGTTTTAATCTTTCAATATACTGTATAGTCCTTATTGAGCGTATCCCTAGCACCAATTTGAATTCTTTAAATATAAATGAAGCCGTTCACTTCGCACAATTATTAAATTGAGTCACCAGCATTATAACAGTCAATGCTCAAATTTCCGTTTCGTTTTATGATCTACCTTTTCGGAAAAAAACGCAGTCATCTCGAATTTAAAAATCCGGTGATGCATTTCAACTCGGATTTCTATTGAAAAAGTGCATAAAACAGCTATCTTAAAAACTTTTTTTTTGGTCAAAAAGTGACAATTTGAATCCAAAAATAGAGTATTTTATTACCCGAGTAAATATCCGGAAAAGCTGTATTCGCATATCCCGTGATTTGATTGGTTTAAAACGTCATTATTGCGTTCGAAAACCATTGGCGACGGGAAATATTCTACGGTATTTTCCTATCTTTTAAAAATGGTAGATTATATTGTAAACAAAACGATAAAAAGTAAGCAAAGTGAAAAAAACATTAATTTCCAAAAGCTTAATATCTAAATCGAGTAGAGAAGTAAAAATGTAGTTAAGGAACTGATTCTATTGCAAAAAATATCAACAAATCTTTCAAAAATAAGTCATGTTATTGAAGTTTCTTCATTACTTTTTTCTTAAAGATTGAACTTAAATAAATTGAGATTTGACTATAATACCTTGACTAAAAAAATTTAAAAATAAGTCGGATAATAAACCATATATTCAATGTTTTCTCGGGCAATACCGTAAAATAATGACCTCCATTGACGTATTGTCCTCGCAAGCTCGGGACAATACTTTAAACGTCGGTCAATATTTTACGGTATTGCCCTCGAAAACAGTGAACATACGGTTAGTACTTTTCAAATATTTTGAAAAACAAAATAATCGAATTTTTGTTTTAAAAAAATATAAAAAAATATATTTTTTTGAATTTATATCGTCATAATAATGCAGTTTGATAAAGACAATACCAAGCAAGTTACTCGCGCGCATAATCGAAACTACTCTAATTTTTACTTGCAGAAAAAAGGGAGTAAAATGGTGGAATTTCAAAATAAAAAAACACAAAAAGCTCGAAGATCAAGACAGATGTTCTGATCCAATGTTTTAGTATTTATGTAGCCAATTGATAGAATTTGCTTATGCAAGAGTGTAGAATTCTAAATCTATTTTTCTATATTTGTTAATTAAACCGGACAAATAAAGTTCTTCATAAAAGATGATAATAAAAATTGTATCTTTATAGAAATTGGTAAATCAATAACATAGTCTTTACAAAAAAGATCTCTACAAATGATACTTTAGCCTATTAAAGAGAAAAAAGGGTAAGCTTGAATATCAGCTTTTCATCACAAATTAAGGAGATGATAACATTTAGATTCTAGTATAATGTGATGTTTCGATATGTAATGCAAACAAAACTATTTTGGTATATACTAAATCATACTGAAACTATTGTTTTGCAAAATTTGTGTAGTGAATACTTGATTTCTAAGATTTGGAGATGTTTTGTAAAGCCATCGCTAGAATCTGCCATTTTGAATTTTTTATTTATATTTCCTATTTTCAACTCTAAGTTAGGAAGACTTTTAAGAAGACCTCCGTGATAAGCTTTATTCTGATTGGTTATGATTTTATTTCCAATTGTTTTAAACAATTGTTGTTGTAGCGTCCTTGTGTGTTTATTAAAACGTATAATATTTAAATGTAGTTAACTTCGTGATTTTCAATTTGATATCATTTCTCGTTAGAGATATAGTCTTTAAATTGTTTAGCGTGGTTTAAGCAGCTAACAATAACCATAAAAATGAATTCCATCAAATATGGTGATTCCATTACTTGGATCAGATTTTGTTTGTTGTTATTAAAGTTATTCAGTCGATATAAGGACAGAAAAACTTTAACTCATCATTTTTTGTTCCATTGTTAGTTTTGTACACGTGGTTCGAATTTTAGCATTCGAATATACCCAGTGAGCAAGATCTTTTTTTGAAAGATTCGAAACCTTTGGAACCAATTAAAAACGTTTTCAGAACGTTTCTCCTTGAACGCATTTTGAACGAACCAAATAAAAACGTTTGAAGAACATTCATGCAAAATCGTATTTTGAACGAACTAATTAAGAACGTTTTAAGAACATTCATGCTAAAACGTACTTTGAACGAAATAAACAATAACGTTTTAAAAACATTCCTGCTCAAACATACTTTTAGATAACTAACCGGTTGAAAAAAAGAAGTGAAAACACCTCAGTAAAAACGTGTTTTGCATGCACGAAGCAATAAGAAAGCTTTTAAAAAAAATCATTAATAACATTCTTTATACCGAATCAAAAACTATAAAGTACGAAAATGGCTAGAAATAAAAAGTAAAGCATTTTACATTTTAAAAAGTAATCCAATAATTGGCAATTAGTATCTTAGGTCTCGAAGCTTATAATATTTCAAAAAAAGCGACCTTAAAAAATACTTTTACAAGCACTTATGTTTTTACAAAACACAACTAGACGGTAACTTGGTTTTATCTACCGCCCGTTACTATTTTTCGCTCTGATTATTTTACACGCGGTATGGACAAAGGACGGGGTCAACTTGTAATCATTCTATGGAAATAATTATTGCAAGTTTTTTAAGAAAAAATATAAAACTCCTTTCTTCAAAAACTATAATTAAAATAAAATGTAATTTCTATCTATTTTTTTGTGAAAATTACCTGTATTAGAAGATTTGAATTCTCAACGTTTATTTTACCCCCTGTTTATAAAAATGCACTGTATTTCCCGTGATGCAAATATTTCTCTTGAAGAATGTTTTCGAATGTTCGCCATGCTGGAAAAAAAGAACTGAGAAAGCTTGTTTTGTTCTGAACCTAAAGTATACGAGATTAAAAGTCATAAAAGAATGAGGGTGAGATATATTCGTTTTATACCATTAGAGCTTTGTTTGGTGTTGTGTTGTCGATGTTATACACGATAATCTATCTTTTTATGTTAAATATTCTAATTTTCTTCTATTTCTGATAAAACTGAAAATACATCATTATTGTTTGTTGTGCTTGCGCAGTCTGCCTTATTATTGAATGGTACTTCATATGTAGTCTACCATTTTTGGAAAATAAAACCTTTTAGATAGCCGGCTAAAGATGTTTCGGCATCAAGTTTAAATGAGCTTTTAGATGGCAGGACAAAAAAAGTTAGTGCTGTAACCGGCGCTTCATATCTAGTCTACCATTTTTGTTAGGAATAACATCAAACAATAAGAATTTTTGAATGGCAGGACAAAGGTGTTTCGTGCTGTAACCAGTACTTCTTATCTAGTCTACCATTTTTGTGGGAAATAATAGTAAACAATAAGAATTTTTGGACGGCAGGGCAAAAACATTTTGTTCTTTAACCGGCGCTTTATATCTAGTCTGTCATTTTTGTTAGAAATAACATCAAACAATATGTGTTTTTGGATGGCAGGACAACGGTGTTTTGTGATGTAACCGGTACTTCTTACCTAGTCTACCATTTTTGTGAGAAATAATGTTAAACAATAAAAACTTTTAGATAGCTGGGCAAAGATGTTTCCACATCGAGTTTAAATGAATTTTCAGATGACATGGCTAAAAAACTTAGTGCTGTAACCGGCACTTCATATCTAGTCTACCATTTTTGTGGGAAATAACGTTAAACAATACATGCTTACAGTCCCATCTTTCAAGCAACATCAAAGGATTTTTTCGCAGTCGGGGAAAAATCGTAGAAAAATGGTAAGACTTCATTATGAGGAAGCGAAAAGCCGTGAACGCGACAAAAGAATGAATTGAGGCTAAAAATAATCATTTTTAATACAAAGTTCAGATGTTTATTGCTAGAGAATACTTTGTTTTACACTTACCAGCAATTTTTTTAAGTAAAACAAAGCAATAATAGTCATGAAATTTTACAACGGAAAAAGTTCCACGTGCAACTCCGCCATTATTTTTGATTCTTTACCTCATGGCAGGGCAAAGATGTTTCGTGCTGTAATTGAATCTTCATATCTAGTCTATCAATTTTGACAGAGAAAGTTAAGGTTATTTTACCCGAAACAATATTTTTTATTCACAGGGGCTGATCTAGTACTAGCCTGCCATTTTCAAGA
Source organism: Sarsia tubulosa (assembly GCA_036873855.1). NCBI lineage: Eukaryota > Metazoa > Cnidaria > Hydrozoa > Anthoathecata > Corynidae > Sarsia > Sarsia tubulosa. Next base: position 12,690 of record JAYJMI010337736.1, read on the forward strand.
AATAACTTATCAAAACCCATTTTGTTTGATTTTGTAAAAATGTTTTGATTATAAGTTTTTATTACTATTTTATTTAAGGGTATCTTATTGATCGAGCAGTTTTGGCATTAATTCTGAAGACAGACAGTACAGCAAGTACAAACTTATTTCTAAGTAAAAAGTAAAATAAATACATGACACTGAATTTGGCTTCAAACATAAAGTGTACTTTAAAAATATGCTCTACTAAAAACTGCTCTACTTTAAAGGAAGAAATTATGGCGGAACTTTTGTTTCTTGGACTCATGGCTTTGCCGACAAGTCCTATAAATTTAGGATTGTCTATCGGTGCATGCCGTCGATCAGTTTTCCATGATTTCTTGCATGATGTTAACGGGTCATAAATGTAGAAACGTTCCGGAGCCAGAATTTTTAGAAAAACTTTCGTTTCCATGGAAACAGGTTCGAAAGGTCAAGTTTGGGCCAAAATTGTTTTTTTTTTCAATATATCTCAAAATTCCTCCATAGGATATTTTTAATTTTTTGTATAAAGTTAGATAAAAGTACAAGGTACAAAGTAACATAAATGTCATATTTCTAAAAAATCTTGTTTGCAGGTAATTAGAGTCAAAACCTATTGATTTACATTTTGTCAGACATCAGGATATTTATTTTAAATTTAATTTTGTTTCTAGGCTGATGAGAAATGTTCTTGTATCTAATCGGGACTTGTTGGATGGCGGTATGAATTATTGCAAATTTGGAAAACAAAGATCCTGAGGGTAGTTACAATTTGTAATAAAAAGAATTGTTAATACCACAATTTTAATAGATTGTTATGAAAACAATTATTGCCATATTATTTCGACTTTAAAAATTTATAGTTTGTAAGGTGAGGTATTTTAGGTAAATATTGTTCCACCCATCATATGTTTGTCATTTTTTAAAAAGCTTGTTTGAAGACTTTTTTGGTACCTTAAGGTACTTTATTTTTTAATAACTTAGACAATAAACGTTGAATCAATAAAGTTTCTACTATTTGACTTTTGTTTAAAATCCTCGATGTGTAAATGAAAGAACAAAAACAACAAATAAGCTGTAAGTTATATTTCACTAGCAAGTAATATAATATATACGTTATAATATAATATATAAAATATATATATTTTACGTTGCTTTAGGTCATCCGACAATCTATAAAAACCAAATATAGTATTAGAAGTAAAACATACAACCTGTTGAAAGGAGCTTAGTTTCGGCTAGGCGTAAATACGATCATAAAGAACCCAAAATGATGATATATAAAAATTGTATTCATCTAATTTGTCAATACCTATGCAACATTTATATCAATTCATTCTTACCATCTTCTATCACCTCGTTTTTGCCTCCAACATGAAAGTCTGATCAAGGTATTCTAAAGTGACCAACAATTTTCATCAAAACTGAAACTGTTTTTACGGCTGTAAATAACAAAATAATAAGTCAAAAAAGCCTGGGGAACGTTACGGAAATGTGTATTTAACATATATATTTCAGAAGTGTTCTATTATTACATACAAAATATCTTTCTGTTGAAATGTTCCAAAAGTGTTTCACTTGAAACGTATTACACTCAACGTTTAAAAAACCGTTCGAAAAGGGTTCCATTTGCACATACAGAATACGTTTCTGTCGAAATGTTCCAAAAACGTTTCACTTGAAACGTATTTCACTCAACGTTCGAAAAACCATTCTAAAAGCGTTCCATTTGCACATACAAAATACGTTTCTGTTAGAACGTTTTAAATGCGTTTCTGTAAAAGCGTTTCAAAAACGTTTCACTTGAAACGTATTTTGTATGGGCAAATGGAACGCTTTTAGAACAGTTTTTAGAACGTTAAGTGGAACGTTTTTAAAACGTATTTAAAACGTTTTCTTGCCCACTGGGCATATGTAAACAACATAAAGAACCAAGCATGCATACACGAATATGATTTGTTAATTTAAACAATCGGTTTCAAACACGTGATATTTCTCTTTGTTATAAACAAAATCTGCTCATCATACGATGCTGATCATGCATATCTTAACAACCTTGATGAGTTTGAGAGCCCCTTGATGATATATATATAACGACTGAATAACTTTAATGTCTTTTGTATAATGTAAGTTTTGAAAAATTGTAGTTTGCTTTAAATTCGTTAGTAACATTGTGGAATATATTAATACAGAGAGAGTAGTATTTTCATCTTTAAAAAAACACTTAAAATCAGAGAGCAAAACTACGCTAAAAAGCAAATGCAGTTTGCGAAAAATGCTAACATAAAATTGTGGAGATAAAAAAGTTCTGTATTCTAATCCCTAACATAATTTTTCTCCCTAATGTAATGCAGTCAGGATAAATATGTGAAGTAAGAGTGAATTTTTAAAATCAAGAAAAATTTAGAAACCAGCGCTGGTTAACAAACAAGTAAATTGTTACTTAGTACATTAATTAATATTTGAATTACTAAAAAGTTCATTCATTTTTGTTAAAGTAAAAATTAAAGTACAGGTGAATACACATAAGTATTAGTAAAAAATAACTTTTTAATGGAAGTAAAAGTTACTTAAGTATCCAATCTTACGGATAAGTTTACTTTTCACTTAAGCGAAAGAAGGAAGTTTTTTTAATTATAACTATTTTAGAATATATATATGTAATCTACTTGTATAAAGTGAAGAAAAATACTTTGATTGTTGGAACTATATTAGTTTCATGCTTTACGCAATCTTTCAGCCAACTTTTACAACGTTAAAATCGTTAACGTAAAAATATGAAATCTTTAAATTTATTAATAAATGTGAAACATTGTGATCTAATATTAACAACTGGAAAACAGCATTTTTGTCCAAGAATTGTTCATATCTGTGTAAAATACAAGGAAAATAAATGGATGTACTTTAATTTCGAAAGTAATCCGTTTATATCTTATTACAAAGCTCATCGAATAGATCAAGATACATACGATACAAATATTGAAAAAATTAGTTGGAACTCTACGACTGCTGGATTTGAAAACTGTAAAGAATTTTATATTTTTATAAAACAATTTTTAAAACTATCAAAATTGATAACACATTTAATTTTAACAGGAGGGTATATGGACGAATACGGAAAAAAAATATTAGAAAAATTTAACGTTGAAAGCTATGATGTTAATGAATATTTCTTAATGAAAGAAGTTGAAATCATTAAAAACTGTAACGAATTAAATACTACCGAATATTATGTAACAGAGCTGAGAAAAAGAAAAGAAAAAGAACTAGGCACATCAACTGATATATTTGCTAGAATAATACCCATATATTAAGTCTATCACGTGGTGTGTGTGTAACAAACAGAGAAAAATCATAACGTATACTAGTGTTTCTGATTATAATATTGAAATGTCCAAAACATGTACATGCTGTTCAGTTTTATACGAAATCGCAACAAAGATAAAAAACGGAATTTACATAGTAACAGAATATTTTCAAGAAGACTGTTTTTTTACATTTGTTTTTGTTATTCGTGTTCATCCTTATTTTGATACTTCAGAAAACTACTTCCATAAAAAATGTGAAGAATCGTTATCATTATTTGATATCATCCTAAAAACAGAAGACTTTAAAAAATTTGAACTTGCAAATAAAAACTTAGTTAAACAGTCTAGATTTACTTTTTTGGTAATGAACTATGAAAAAATAGATTCAAATGGAGCTTATTTGAAAATGAAATAATCAAATTTAAAGAAAATTATGCAAAATTTCACCATAATTTATATTTACAATTAATCGAGATACGAATGGATGATATGTTGGTGTTTAGCTGAAGGTGAAAAAGATAGATATGCAATACATTATATTGCTTTATTATTAACAATTTTTAAGACATTCAAGAAAAGAGAAACAATAACATAAAACTCTAAAAACTTCACCAGAAATATTAAAAAAAATAAACAAGGAAGTAAATATCATACATGAATATGATATTGATTAAATCAAAGAGTTACTATAGACTCAGCTGGAGGGAGCGCAAACCGTAAAATCGATATTTCTTGTGGTACAGTGTCCGTAAACTAATTTATTAGCCGAATTTGAAAATGGCGGCAAAGCCAAAATTTCAAAAATCGACATGCGTTGTAGGAAAAACAGTTGCGAACTAATCCTAGTTAATAAGACAACTAATAACCAATGAGCTCCAAATAGGAGGAGAACGAGCTTTATGGCTTCTTTTGTTGTAAAGCTTGTTAACTAACTACTGCTAAGTTTTTAACTT
>JAYJMI010338847.1:0-16947 GCA_036873855.1 Sarsia tubulosa
AGAACGTTAAATATCAAAAAGACAATGTAAAGTTATTTTAATTAGCGAGTGCGGATTTGAAGGTCGCTCTATATGTTTAACAACTTAAAAGTCTCAATACACACTGAAAGATTTTGTTAAGACTTTTAATAGCTACTTTAATTGTTCAAAATAACGTTACAAAACTTTTAAAACAGTTATTAAAAGTCTTTCTTAAAGAAATCTTTCAGTTTGCAAGATTTCTTTAGCTTTGTTTTTTTAGTTGAAATTATATTTTTCTTTGACTTATAGATTCGTTACGAGAAGGGGTAAAACAAAACCTTTACACTGGTAACGAGCGTGAAATCTCATTAATTTTACCCCTGGGTCCTGAAAGTACTGATTATTTGTATGATCTTATTGTGAGCATTGAAGATAAGTATGCATATGGTGCGCAAGAGTCCTACAAAGTTACGGTATGTGAACGGGAAAAAGTCCAAGGTCTTGATAGGTCTAATGTAAAATATATTTGTATGAACAGAGATAATTAAGAGCGAATATAACAAAACATAGTAAGTGAAATCATTACATAGATTAACGTTGTTCTCCAGTACTCCAAACTTAAGCACCCGAATGCTATGTCATTGCACTAAAGCGGTAGATTTCCCAAACAATAATTTAGCGTTTATCAAGCCTCTGCTTGAGAGTTAATGACAATGAAATTCAAAAATCTTGAGTTTTATACGCAAAAAATTGTAAAACGTTCAAACAATTGTACCATGGAACATTATCAAAACTAAAAACCACGTGAGTTCAACCGGAATCTTTGTGTTTTATATTAAAGCTAACACACGCTGTTGCTACACGGACCTACCTACACGAAGTACGAAATCTTCAACACAGGTGGGATTTGAACACACGACCGTGGATATCTAGTCCGTTCGCTTTAACAACTGAGCTACTGGTTTATCGGTTCAACTGCCAAAAAATTATAAAATCGTAAACAAAGAATTGCTGGTTAATTTTGTCGCTTCAAATCCTTAAATTTATATCACAGTTTAATAGTAACAGTAATAATAGGATTTTTTAAACAGTATGTCTTTAATTATTTCAGGTTCGTGAGCCAATGAACGTGGATTACAATGCAGTAAGTAATGATATGGATTCCATAGCAGAAACAGGAGATATGCAAGCTTTAACAAGAATGGCGCTAGCAGCAGGATCTGTAATGAATAAGAATGCTGGTGAAAATGAAGGAAATGCTAGTGATGTAGGTTCCTTATGCTGTTTTCTGCCTTTAATATTTTATGTACAGTTGTTCTTTGTGAAACAATGTGATGACTGCTTTATAGTCATAATAAACGTTAAAACATTTCGTCCAAAAAAACTGTTTAATATTGTGCCTCTGCAACTTTTTTAAGTACTTATTTTCTTGACATAATGTAGAAGTACTTCCCTATTATTGAATATTTAGACTCGAGCAAAAATGATTGCATCATTGAGTAAAGTGAATGCATGTACACTTGATGAAATCCAACAGATGGGAGCTGTACAAATGGAGATGACAAAGTCGGCTGGTGAAGTGTCCGCAGATGCCCAGGTAAAATGTTTAATGAACATTTGTCACTTTAAACAATGTTAAGAAGTAATTGTAGAAGGATACGAGAAATATAGAGACGAGTCAAGCTTTCTAGAATTTTTTTTATTTTTCTAAGCTCACGGCATTTTTCTATGTTTTCTTGATTTTGTTCTAATTTAAGTCAAAGATTTGTTATAAGTTAGGTGAGCTATACTTAATCTTTAGTTAATCCAATAACAATAGTGTAGATTTATTTATATTCGAAATATACCAACTATCATCAAAATTTTACTAACTTCTAAACAAAAACATTTTATTTATTTACTAAAGGAACAATCAGGCAGCGCATTAGATAAAATGTCTGAATGCATGATCCAAGCAGATGCTGCTAACCCTGGTATGTCGGATACAGCCAACACCATGTTAATGGCTTCATCCAATGTTCTGGGAGCCTCTCTGAATAATAACCAGGTAAACATTTACAGTAATATTGCAGGGTGTTGTGGATTGTATCTATAATCTAGCTAATTAGAGGCTAAAGTGTGGAACCGAGTTTGAGTCCCATCCTAGTATCACCAAAACTGCAGCCGGTGTAGTTGTCTGAAAAGCTAGTTCAAACTTAAATTGAACGCAGTAGCACAAATAGGCCTTGAATTCTTCAGAGCCCAAGTAGGAAACTTCGGCCTTGGTCTCTTCTGGAAATTTAGTTGGTCGAGCAAGAAAAATATCAAAACTTACTTACTTACTTACTTGCATATTACGTAATAAAAGAGTGAAAAAAACACATTAATAAAAGCAATTATTGCAAATTAAATGTTCTTTTTAAAATACAATTCCCTTAACAAACCACTACGTAGTTTAACAAACCACTACGTAGTTTAACAAACCACTACGTTTAACAAACCACTACGTAGTTTAACAAGTGTCTACTTTTCAATCTACTTGTTATATATCATTTTCTCGGTTTGAAGAGAAAAAAAAACTGGTTTAAGGCAGTGGTCTGTTTTTTTTCAAATATGTCAAAAATTTGTAAAATTAGAAAACTTAAATTCAGCTTATGAAAATAATATACGACTCTTTATAATTCTTTGGTAGCAAACTCATTCATTTCAAATCTTAGGCCAACGGAACCAATGTAACAGAAATGGCAGGCAAATCAGGTGCAGATAAAGCAGTTGATACAGTAAATAAAGTTGGTGGAGCTTTAATGAGGCAAATGGTTGCTGGAGATAAACCAAAAGTTGTCAAAACTGGTAAAAACAAATTCTACTTTTATAGCCAAAAACCAAAAATATCGAATATATATTTTAATAGCAATAATTTTTTGGTACTATAGTAAAAAGCAATATACTTTTCGTTACCATAGGGTCAATGGATGTCGAAATGTCACAAGTACCCGACGATGCGGACGATGAGGACACAGGATTTAAACTACCTAATATACAAGCTTTATTTGGGAACCAATCAAAAGCAATAGCAAACTCTGGAAGAAAAGCATCCGTCGGAGCTATGGTAAGCAAGCTATTTTGTTTAACATGGTTGTATACTTTATTCAAACAAACTTCATGCCTTTTGTTAATTTGCTTTACTTTATTATGACATATAATATAAAGAATATTATCTAGTAGCCTGGTTCTCTTTTTCTGTTGATGAATTCCTATTTGGACACCCTTTCGGTCTTTAAGGTAGCAGAGTGTTGGTACCGTGGAATATATTTAATGCTACAGTCAGGTTGCAAGTCCTGGCCTTTAAAGATTGATTCTCTGTAATGTGCATGTTTTATCTTTGTGCTAAACAAAATTGTCATTGTCTAGCAATATTCGATCTTCATAGCTAGATTGAACGTTTTTGCAGAAAGGTATGATTTACCATCGTCATGCTAAATATGAGCCTTTTCAGCTCTTATACTATATAGAGAAGGACTAATATTATTATATTCATTTTTATACTATAGGTAACTTCTATGAAAGATAACCCATTTAAAGGGGCCACTGGGAGTGACGACATCAAAAGTGACGTCATGGGACTAGCTGTGTCATCACCAGATGGAAGTCCAATGGATTTATCGGGACAAGAAATGACAATGTTTGTTAAACGCGATTTGAAAAACGATGCAGAACCCCCGGTTTATGAATATGATGTTGAACAAGGTGCAATGAAAGTTCATCGATTTAATTTCACTACAGAAGAGAATTCCATTGTTATTGAAATTCGGCCAGTCGATGAAGATATTGAAACTAAAATATTTATCAGTCATGAAAAAAGAACAACTATATCAAACAGTGTTACTAACTATACTCAAATTCCTTTAAAAGAAGCAAAAATGAAAAAGAAACTTCCAGATCCTTATATTCAAGTTTTTTCAGCTAGCGAGCTTAATGGGACGGGTGAATATTATTTAGGTATAAAGCTAACTCCTGGGCGTAACGTTGTTTGGGATACATACGGGTATAATCCGACTATGAATTACACCTTGCGTACTTGGGAAACTGTGTGTAAAGTATGGGACGATGAAATAAAGAAATTCTCATCTAAAAGCTGTAAAGTAAGTTGTTGTACAAGTTCTGAAATATATATTCTTACAAACACGATTGAAGATTGATAAAACATGAAACTCAGAGTTGTTACATATATTATGTAGTATTATTTTGTTTACCATCTATATTCTTACAAACACAAACTAGTTTGCTAGTTTTAAAGTTAAGTTCCAAATACAGATATTTTCTCGATATCTGTAAAGCTACTTCAACCATCTTTTTAGGTTGGTCCTAAAACTAATTTCAACAAAACTCATTGTATATGCTTGATTGGTGAAAAGATAGATCACTCACGTGAAAGGCGGAACACGGAGGGCGCAGTGATTAAGAAAGCACCCAGAAAAATTGTGAAAAGAGCAACATTCGCTGGAGGATTTTTTGTTGCACCCAATCCAATAGACTTCTCTAAAGCTTTTGCAGGATTTGCTAATTTAGCTGAAAATCCAGTTGCATTCGCTACAGTACTTTCTATATTTGGCGTTTATCTGCTGTTATTATTCTGGGCAAGAAGAGAAGATCGAAAAGATATTGCAAGGGTAATATTTTATGTTCAAACTTCTTGAAACATTGACTTGAGCAATTATATAGGTGACTTTAAGTTTTACAGAATAAAAATGTTTCATAATTATAATATTTTTTAATTAGGCTGGAGTTACACCACTCAAAGAAAACGAACCATTCGATCGCCAGTTTTATGAAATCACTGTGTATACAGGCTTTGCAGGCAGCGCAGCAACCACCGCAAATGTTTATTTCCAATTAGCCGGCGACGAAGACCAAACCGAACCGAGACAGTTTAAAGATGATAACCGTAAAATATTTCAGAAACGAGGCGAAGATATATTTTTAGCTAGCTTTCCAGATCATATTGGTGATTTGCAATATGTAAGAGTGTGGCATGATAATACAGGTATAGATAGTCAGAGGTATTTGGGTGGAAAATAAGGGTAACCTCAAAAAAAAGGTAACATCATTTTGTCCTCATCTTGAATATATCTATTTTATAATATTTTTGTCCTTTCAATTAACAGCTATCTAACTTTAATCGTGAATTGACAGCAAAGTTCTAATAATAATAATGCAATAAAATTTACCAAATTGTAAGTTGTATATTTTTGAAGTAAACAAGCAAAATAAAATATTATGATGACTTCTTAAATTTTGCTGACATCAGCAAAAATCAGGAAAAATAGTTTGAAAATTTGATTATTTTTCATGTAATATTTATATGAAGGGAATAATGATAATAAAATAATATGCATTTTAAATTTACGAAAAAAAGGGCAAAATTTATACTAATAATTTGCTGTCAGCAAAATCTATGACGTCACCGAGAATTTTTTTTAGTTATTCCAATATATATATATATAAGCTACTTTACTGCATTATGATGAGTGCTTTGTTGTTAATTAATGATTAAAGTTAGACAACTGTGAAATAAAAGGAAGAAATTATGAAATATTGGGCAAAATCAAGATGGCGGCAAAATAAGCATGTTCCACTCTTTGGATTTTGGTGGAATTTTAGTATGTCATTATTACGTTACTAATAAACATTTCCTGAAAGTTTCAGCTTGTTACCTTTTTTTTTGAGGTTTCAGCTAAAATCCCCCTGACTAGTAGGAAGTGCAGGCTAAATAACGATTCCTTAGACAAAAAATGAAAATGTCTCCGCAGCTGCAATGTAGTTATTCCTAGGCAATTTTAAAGCTTTATTAAGGTAAGGTATTTTATAATGCAAATGGTTTTTATTTTACTTGAATATTTTATTTCAATTTAACTCAGTTTTATATATTTCTATTCTAGGAAAAAGTCCTTCATGGTATTTAAGTCGTATTTTAGTTCACGACTTGAACGAAGATCGTAAATATTTATTTATCAACGACAACACAATCGCCGTCGAAGAAGGTGACGGTAGTTTAGAGCGATTACTTCCAATTGCCGGACCTGATGAAATAAAAGGCTTCAATCATTTATTTTTTTCAACCACCCAAAAAAATTTAACCGATGGTCACATATGGTTTAGTGTATTTATAAGACCACCTAAATCACGGTTTACAAGGGTTCAAAGGTTATCCTGCTGTTTAACACTGTTATATTGTACAATGGTTACAAATGCAATGTTTTATCAGGTCGGTGGTCAATCCGACCCATCGACCACTTTACATCTCGGACCGTTTGCATTCTCACCGTCACAAATTGGAATTGGTTTAATGACAAGTTTGATTATATTTCCTGTCAATATTCTTATAGTGGGTAAGTTGTAGGAGAAAAAAAGAGTTTGTCTATTTTCTAAACCAGGTTTTTATTTCATAGACTTTGTATGTATAGTCCTTCTTCTATTAACTTCTACGTACGGGATTTTTTTGCGTACCAGATTTTTCCATATCGATTTCCGAACCTGGTTTTTCCATATAAAAGAACGACTATAGTTTATACGATCATTTGTACATGCATTTTATTATTTATGGGCGTTAATTTCTTGAACATATTGATAGGTGCTGATATCTTTAACATATTTATGGGTGTTAGGTTTATATCGTCTTAAAGAGACAGTGTTTTAATAATCTTACCAGCATCTGTGATTTAAAATGAAGAAAAAGGGTAGCTAAAACTAATTCCTTCTAGCTTGCAAAATCTTCCTATTTGTTTTTCCTATTTTTAACTCATTCGATTTCTATGGTCACACTTACGAGAGTTTAATTTACTTATTTCTAGTATTTAAACTATAGTGAGTTAGTACTACAAATTGGATATTTCTAACGATTTTACTATAGGTGTTTTCAGAAGTCTTGGAGCAAAACCGACCAAAGAAGAAATGAGTAAAAAGAAAACCAAACGATTTTGGTGGATTCGTGAAATATTTTTCTGCTTTTGCGCCGAAAAGAAAAAGAATGATTTTATGGATATAATTCAAGATGGCGAAAAAGATGGTAGAGTAAGCCGAGCAACTATCATGTCAGAAACTTCCACTATAGGTAGAAATAATTTTTTTGCACATATTTCAGTTATAAGAATTATCTTTATTACTAATAAAATAATACTATATGGAAAAGATACACTTAAAGATACACAAGTGTGAACTTGTTCGCTCTTCCTATCAAATTTTAGGACAGTTAAGAAAAGCTACGTAGATAAAAACCATTAATTTAGCCGGAACTATAAATGTTTGATACGGTTTACACTCCATACCCTCGGATTGGATTAACTTACTATTTTGTTTTTTGATAGACGGAGATGAGATTGGTTTAAAAATGGAAACAGAAGCACAAGAAAAACGTCGTGAAGAGAAACAAAAAAAAACTAAAAAGAAGAAAAAGAAGCTTCCCTATTGGATGAAATATTTTGCATGGACATTATTAATACTTACTTCGTTTACATCAGCATTTTTTGTGATTCTATATGGATTTCAATTTGGGAAAGAGAAGTCTGCACAATGGATTTCAGCATTGTTTATTTCGTTTTTTCAAGATGTTTGTGTTTCTCAACCAATTAAAATACTTGGTCTCGCTTTATTTATTGCCTTGGTTATAAAGAAGCCAGCCGAAGAAGAGGAAGAAGACGAAGAAACAAATAAAAAACAAATCGATGAAGAATATCTAGATAGAGGTAGGCATTCACTTAGTGTTGGAAATTAGTAATTGTTTGAACTTTGATCTAAATAAGTAGCTTCGTTCACTACCGTTGATAAAATAACAGAAATAAAGTATAAATGTATTAGTAAAAGGCTTTTTACATTTTCTGACCAATGTACGTGGTTTTTTGTGGGGTCAACCAGGTGGTTTTGGGGTAAATCAGGTAATTTTGATTTTCTTTTAACACACCCGAACTTACATAATATTATAGGCTAAAGTTGATATATCTTTCGGAAATATAGCCTTTTTCTGTAATTCATTTACAAAGATATCTGTTAAAATTTAAAAACCTTATTTAGAGGGAGCAGACACAAAAGATCGACCGAAACCGAAGAAAGCTGATATAATTCGTTTCCAACCTCCTTCTAAAGAAAAAGTAGCTGCATTAAGAACATATAGGTAGGTGTAGAGAGTTTAGGTTCTACTATACTATTGTAGAAGATCAAAGGTACAAGGGTAGCTGTGGAGTTTAGGTTCTACTAGACACTTGTAGGAGATCAAAGGTATAAGGATAGCTGTGGAACCTTGTAGGATATCAAAGGTACAAGGGTAGCTGTGGAGTTTGGGTTCTACTAGAATCTTGTAGGAGATCAAAGGTACAAGGGTAGCTGTAGAGTTTAGGTTCTAATATACTATTGTAGGAGATCAAAGGTCTAAGGGTAGCTGTAGAGTTTAGGTTCTACTAGACTCTTGTAGGAGATCAAAGGTACAAGGGTAGCTGAGGAGTTTAGGTTCTACTATACTATTGTAGGAGATCCAAGGTACAAGGGTAGCTGAGGAGTTTGGGTACTACTATACTATTGTAGCAGATCAAAGGTACAAGGATAGCTGTGGAGTTTAAGTTCTACTAGACAATTGTAGGAGATCAAAGGTACAAGGGTAGCTGATGAGTTTAGGTTCTACTAGACAGTTGTAGGAGATCAAAGGTACAAGGGTAGCTGAAGAGTTTAGGTTCTACTATAATATTGTAGGAGATCACAGGTACAAGGGTGGCTGAGGAGTTTAGCATTTACTATACACTTGTAGAAGATTACAGGTACAAAAGTAGCTGTGGAGTTTCGGTTCTACTATACTATTGTAGGAGAACATATAGGTAGGTATAAAGGTAGCTGTAGCGTTAAGATTTTATGAATGAAACCATATCAACATGAAACTTTTCTTAAATTCTCTTACTGATTCTACATCTTAAAACTTAAGGTGATTTAATCTAACAAAAAAAATATTTGATCATTTCTTCTTTTAAAGTTTTTAAAGAAAACTTACACGTACCACTGGTAAAACCCTACTAGTTTTTAAATCGTGGGATATTTTCTTACATAATCTAAAGGATAAAACATACATTCTTTCGTAAGGTAAAGTATAAAAACTTTTTTTCGTAGGCTAAAGGAGATTAAGATGTACAACTTGATACGTGAGATTTTTGTTTATTGTCTATTTGTTATGGCATTATGTCAAGTAACGTATTCGTTCATGGATCCTCGCTCATATAGAATGCGAAAAAGTTTAGTCGATACGTTTGTCGATAAAGCCTATGGCGGAGAAAAGAGTTTTCACGAGGTAAAACTTTTTTCCACTAACAGTATTTTATGTACAGCGTCTTAACGAATTAGCAATTAGTATCCTTTTTAGTATTACCTTTCCTTATTTATACATGGCTCATATAAGACAAGTTTCTTGAGATGAAAGCTCTTTTCTACAAAATCTTTTATTTTTTGATAATATTTCTAACTCACTACATTAATCAAGTTTGGTACCCGGTATGAATACACCTATTACCGTAAGCCATTCGTAATTTTAAAACTTAGATTTCAGTAAAAATGAATGCGATATTTAAAATCATTAGTTGAGGCTATCCAAAAAATTTCATCACTTAGAAATCAGAAAAAAATACAAATTTGGATTTTTGCCCAGATTTGGGCGTAAAAATGTTTTTACCCCTCTTATTAGTGTCCAGGCTCTTTTACCCCCTAAATACATTTACAATTATGTCCCTATAAAATTTTTTCCAGTCGTCAAAAAATAATGGAAATATGTAAAGAAGCTAATTTTTTGGCAAGGAATCCGCATATTGTATTCATTTTTTATATGAATTAATAATAATCATAGTTTTCACAGTTATTAAGTTGCACGTAGTTAAATTCTTTTATACATAGCGTCATGAAAATTTTCTCAAATTAACTACTTTTTGAGGGGAGTATATATAACTCGCGTTACCCTAAAGTAAACACTACAAAAGTGTTTTTTTCGTTTACTTACTTGCTATTACAACGCCGTTACAGCAAAACAATTGTAAGTTATTTATAAAGACATTTAAAAGTTATTTAAAAGTTCCTATCTGCTACTTCAAGCGAGTTCAATCGAATTTCTTTACTTTCGATAATTTATTTTCGCTTAAAAGTGAAAAATAACTTTGCACTTTGTACATCTCATAATTCCATTGTAGATCTCAAATGTGAATGATATATGGACATGGTTGAATACAACTGTTTTAACTGGTTTATACTCTACACATTGGTACAACAATGAAGCGAATGAGCCTGGTTTCACGCAAGATTTATCTTCAAACTTATTTGGTGGTTCAAGATTAAGGCAATTGAGAATTCAAGATCGTAAGTTTGACCACTGGTGTTATTTGTGTGTTAAACTATTTGTTTTGCAATTAATGTACAACTCAGATATTCGTTAATCTTATTATGCATATGTTTCCATATATGCTTAATAAACAACTTTTTACGTTGTAAAAGTTGGCTGAAGATTGCTAGCGCTTGAAACCAACAACAAAATGAATTTATTTTCGCGGTATATTAGCTCTATTTTACATATTGAGCACTAACGCGAAGTAGTTTTAGAACACCAGTCTACATATACATACATACCTAAATTAAATAAATACATAACATAATTGCAAACGACGTAAAAATAAGATCGTGTTACTTTGATATGTACGTTTTTATTATCATTTAGAGTCGTGCAAAGTACACGAAAAGTTTATCGATATGATACCCGATTGTCACGCGTTTTATTCGTGGGGTAAAGAGGATATCGAGAAATACGACCCTGGTTGGAAACCCTATACCAACCATACTTTTGAATACGATGAGAAGAATATGTACAGTTGCTGGCAATATAGAACTTCAGAAGAACTAAATACTTATCCATTTGTTGGTAAGAACAAATGATGTTTACTTCTTATACCTTCCTCCTTAATTTTTACATTTTCCAGTTTTAGTTTTGGTTCTCAATCGAAAATACTTCATATCTTGAAAAAACTAATATAGAGAGTTCTCTCTTGTCAATTATTAAGGAAAAGTTATGCTTTATGACAATTTTTCAGAAAAATTAAAGATGTTTACAATATTTTACGCCAATCTTGGATACACGAGATCACCTTAAGTGCTGGCCACCCAATTTCAAGAAATTTAATCGCAATAAACAAGAAACCAAAAAACTCAAAAAGTCTGTTTGCAATTTTTCTTTAATTGTTTTTTAAAAAAGTTAAATATAGTTAAAGTTTTTTTTTATCTCTTAGGTGCGTTGGCAGCTTACGCTGGGGGTGGATATATCGGAAATATGGGTAAAAGTCCTAAACATTCGATCGAGTTGATCAACAATTTAAAAAAGAATAAATGGTTAGACGAGCAAACGCGTGCAGTATTTCTTGAAGTAACAGTATATAATGCCCAAGTGAATTTATTTGCAATCATGAATTTTGTTGCTGAATTATTGCCAACAAACGGTGCACAGGTTAGTACAATGTAAATGTTTTCATAATTTCTTCTGGTTTTTGTATAAAAAACACTACGAAACTACAAAATGACGGTTGTCTCACTTACTTTCAATTGGAAAATTTATTTGTATACAGCAACAACGACAAATCATAAATCTAGGATTTAAAAGGTCATAACTGCAGATATGTTTGCAGATATACTAGGTTGTTATAGCTTTTTACAATAGACAAATAAAAATTTGCGCGGTACTGGACAGTTTCTTTACTAAATCTGTGTAGATACTTTTAAAGCCTATATATTCTATATGAAGAGATATGCAGAAATTCTGGGAGAAGTGGGGTTCGAACCAGAGACCTCCTTTACAGATCAAAGGCGCTCTAACCCAACCGACTGTGCTACTTGGTCTTTACTGACTTGAATGACTTATGTCATTACAAGCTTGTATAGAGCGAGTCGCAACCGGCAGAACCCAACTTTACCAGATTTCCGCACAAAGGGAAGGGGAAAGGCAGTGATATATCATATACTGATAAAATAAAATATTTTCTTATAAGCAAAAAAGTTTTTATTTTGTCGCTAGTCAAAAAAGGGCTTTAAGCATCAAATAAAAGTTTGTTAGTGAATAAAATTATTATCAAAATTTATCTAACTGAGCCAAGGTCTTTTTTCATTCGTAAATCCTTGACTGAACTTCATAATTTTTGTATCCAAAACTAAGTAAATTAATTTCAACTAAATCTTTTAAGTTGTTGTTAATTTATGTTTCTAGGTATTCTATAGCATCAAGATAGCACGGTTATATACATTTGGAGGTAGCACAGAAAGTTTTACCATAGCATGTCAATTCTTTGTTGTCGTTTTCTTCATCCTCTTCATCTACAAAGAAAGTAAAAAGATCTACCGAGAACGAAAAGCTTATTTTAAAGGTTTTTGGAATGTGATCGAATTTACTGTAATTATCCTTGTGCTTGCTACAATGTCAGTATTCTTCTCGCGAATGCTATTGGTTAGTCGTGCTGTTAAAAACATTGAAGATCATCCAGGGGGATTTGTTTCGTTTAATAAAGTTGTCCAATGGGATACAATGTTTACAGCATTAACTTCCATCTTGGTTTTCTTCTCCTGCATCAAAGCTATCCGATTATTACAATACAACAAAACAATCTCCTTACTTGCGTGTACATTGAAAGGTAGCGCAAAACCACTAGCTGCATTCTTTGTCGTGTTCTCCGTTTTCTTTCTCGCATTCACAACTTTCGCATACCTTATGTTTGTACCATACTTGGCCGATTATCGATCATTTTTAACGGCATCACAAAGCGTGTTATCGTTACTACTCGGTAGTTTTTCTTATCAAGAAATCAGTGAGACGAAAAGAATTCTGGGACCGATCTGGTTTTTCTTGATTATGATGTTTGGTGTTATGTATTTGATGAACGTGTTTTTATCTATTGTCATGGAAACATATGCAAGTGTTAAAGATGACTTATCGAGACAAAGTCAAGAATATGAAGTTGTTGATTTCATGGTGTCAAAATTTAAGCAAGTCATCGGAAAAGGAGATGGCGGTAAAAAAGAGATGCTAGATAAAGTTGCAGAAGCTGAAGAAAAACAAGCGCAGAAGGATGCTGCAAAAAAATCTAAATCTACAAAGCAGAATAAAAAAATAGCTGCGCCGAAGAAAAATAAAAGTTATCATAGACTCGATGATGAAATCGAAACAAAATTTGCACAACTTGATGATTCATTGAATGGATATTGGAGTAGTTATTTTACGGAACCGACTGGTCAAGCATCCAGTGCCGATAATTCTTTTGTCAACCAAGGTTTTGAGTATCAAGAGATTCACGAAGAATTAGAAATGCAACAGGATATGGATGCTGAATTGGCAAAATGGATATAGACTTTCAACTTCGTCCCTAAACCTTTATTGTACGAAGCTTGTTACGAATAAGTAGAAGAAACTTGTCACCAAGTTATGATTAATAATTTAAAGAGCCAATATCCGATGCAATGCATTGCGCGATTTGTGTTCAAAATTTTGTTTAGCTTGGATTCCAACTTTACTTTTACGCTCAATAAAAGTAAACAAATCAGACGCAATGCATTACATCGGATATTGGCTCTTTAAGTTTATACTTTTATAACACTAGCAATCTTGTTTTCAGATTAATCTAAGTATAAATAAAAATGTAGATATATCAATTAACAAAGTAATACAGAATTAAAGGTTTGCGAGTTGATGAGTAGAGGGGACAGTTTTTCTTAAATTCGTGATTTAAAGTATATAGACCTTTCCATTAACATCTCCAAAGGAAAGAAAACTGTTGGTAAACGAGGCGTAGTTTGTAGAATGGCTAAAGGTTTTTATTTATTTATTATGAAAATGTTATTATCTATATGTTATTTACCCAATTTTAAAATAGAACGTAATCATTGAAAAAAAGAAAATATTTGATTTTATATTTCTTTACTATTGTCTCATTGAACTTTAAAGTATAATTTTTTTTGTTTTTCTGAACTCTACATACTCAGTAAGATTTTGTTTATGATATAGATTTCATTCTGTTTCACAGTTGCTTGAAATTTTTCTTTGTAAGCTAAATATTCAAAAGCGAATAAGGTTTTGTGTAAATATCTTGTCAGAAACCGTTAGACGAAAGTTGTAGCCACAAAAAAAAGATGCTTATGTGTCACATGTTATCGAAAATTTCAATATACCAGGAATTAAATTACACATTTATAAAACTAATATTTTTTTTTAAATTTTAATATTTATAAATTTTTGACGCGATCTTTATTTATAGGATCTTAAATATTTATTTATTGCAGTTTGAACGGAACTAAACTTTTGATTGACAGCTAACTTTTGAACTGAAAACTAACCTTTGCATTTGAAACTGACCTTTGAACTGAAAACTAGCAATTTGATTGCAGCTAACCTTTGAACTAAAAACAGACCTTTGTGTTTGAATCTAACCTTTGAACTGAAAATTAACCTTTTGATTGCAACTAACCTTCGGATTGGAAACTAACCTTTGCATTTGACAGCTAACCGTTGAACTGAAAACTAGCAATTTGATTGACAGCTAACCTTTGAACTGAAAACTAACCTTTTGATTTACTTCTAATCTTTGGACTGAAAAAAAACTTTTTGATTGACAGCTAACCTTTGGACCGAAAACCAACCTTTTAATGGAACTAAACTTTGAACTGAAAACTAACCTTTTGATTGATATCTAACCTTTTAATGGAACTAACCTTTGAACTGAAAACTAACTAACTAACTAACCAACTTACCAAGGTATTGAACAATTTATCAAAGTACTAACCAATTTGCTTTTTGTTTGATTTAACTAATATACTTATGGTACTAATTTAAAGCTGATGGCTGTCTTTTTCTTGTCTATGATGACTTTATGATATATTTAATATTGCCATTTTCAGTTTATCGTCATGCTAATTAAAGAGAAGAAATATACAGGGTTTACATCACCTTTGTTTGTCGGTTTGTTTACAATTTTGTCGTTTTATTGTCGGTAAAAGATTTTTCGAAAGCCAACATTTTGCCTAATTACCCAGTACAAAAATATGCTTCATATAGTCAAATAAGCTTTTAAGGAGTTACCTTCAAAATCCAGTGTTGTTATGGTGGTTATTTTAAATTGCTATGTTAGTTATTATGGTGACAACCTTCTCCTCATGCTGCTTACTACGTGATGTCTCACTGAATGGGATGTCTTCTAATATTTTAATAACTTTGTATCAATGCTATCTATTATAAAGTCAATTAAATTTAACTTAAATACGACGCCGTGAGGTATCCCGTACTTGCCCTAATACTGACTATTTTTTTTGTGTTTAACTTGATTTATTTCATTTGTAGTGTGATTGTATACTATGTGTAATCTCAGTTTCAATAATTTAAAACTTTTATGTGTTCCTTGATGTTATTGTTTTGGTTTTGACTTTTCCAAATTTCGTTAGGTATTCAGAAGCAAATTGAAATGACAAATTTGAAAATGAGTGAGATCTATAATAATATCAACAATTATGTATAAAACTTAAAATTGTAAAATAAAATGGTATACCAGTATATTCTAACATTGACTAATTTTACACCCTTCAATGATGCTAACAAATCCTTTTACACCCTTCAATGATGATAACAAATCATTTTACACACTTCAATGATGATAACAAATCCTTTTACACCCTTCAATGATGATAACAAATCATTTTACACCCTTCAATGATGATAACAAATACTTTTACACCCTTCAATGATGATAACAAATCATTTTACGCCCTTCAATGATGATAACAAATCATTTTACACCCTTCAATGATGATAACAAATACTTTTACACCCTTCAATGTTAATAACAAATCCTTTTACACCCTTCAATGATGATAACAAATCATTTTACACCCTTCAATGATGATAACAAATACTTTTACACCCTTCAATGATGATAACAAATCATTTTACGCCCTTCAATGATGATAACAAATCATTTTACACCCTTCAATAATAATAACAAATCCTTTTACACCCTTCAATGATGATAACAAATCATTTTACACCCTTCAATAATAATAACAAATCCTTTTACACCCTTCAATGATGCTAACAAATCCTTTTACACCCTTCAACGATGCTAACAAATCCTTTTACACCCTTCAATGATGCTAACAAATCCTTTTATACCCTTCAATGATGATAACAAATCATTTTACACCCTTCAATGATGCTAACAAATCCTTTTACACCCTTCAATGATGATAACAAATCCTTTTACACCCTTCAATGATGCTAACAAATCATTTTACATTAGTCATATTATATATTACAGAACTCAATAGGTCAACAGAGACATATAATACTAAACATATAATATCTTTTTTGCAATATTATAAACATCACGAGTATGAATTACTTTATCGAATAAAAGGAAAAAGGAACAGTTAGAAATCAGTTTTCTGTGATTTCATTATTGTTTTTACTACAGCATGGAAGATAACATATCCTTAATGAAAACATGTCGCTGTAAGCTTTATGATAATTATCGCTCATTATATAATAGATAACTGGATTTAAGATACCACTTAAACAACTTACTGCATGATCAGATCTATTAACCCAGACGATAGGGAAGACGAGTGAAGACGAATGAAGACGAGTGAAGACAAGTGAAGACGAGACGAAGACAAGTGAAGACGAAGGAAGACGAGACGAAGACGAGTGAAGACGAATGAAGACGAGACGAAGACGAGTGAAGACGAGACGAAGAGGAGTGGAGATAAATGAAGACGAGACGAAGACGAATGAAAACGAGGCGAAAGAACTAAATCAAAAGAAAAATGAAAACCCATAGAACTTTTATTGTATAATAAAAAAACTATATTGTGAAAAAAAACTATTGTATCAAAGAAACTGTTGTATAATTAAATATAAAGATTAAAATTTAAATTATACTTTGTTTATATAAGCATTGTATTGAGGAAAAT
>JAYJMI010339958.1:0-16930 GCA_036873855.1 Sarsia tubulosa
TCGAACCGCGAAAGTTTATCCTCGTAAATCTTATAATAGTTGCGATTCGCGAAAGTTTATCCTCGCGAAATTTAAAATTTTTGCGAATGCTCCGATTCGCGAAAGTTTCTCCCATTAAAGTAGTATATCTTAAGGCTGACAAATGGTATTTCAATGAGTACTTATGTTCTCATAGTTTTTTTTAAATAAGTAGTTGCCAAAATAAGTTAATGTTTAAAAGTAATGACACTGTTTGGTATTTGGTATTAAAGTTTAGTGTTAAAAGTAAGAGTAGTAAGAAGTAAATAAAGGTGGTAATTTCACCTCCTGGGAGTAAGTAGATTAAAAAGAAAAATAATTTCAAACCTGATAAAAGTGCTTCTTTAGTGCTGTTCATTTGCGAATTTGAAATACAAATATTTATCAAAAACTACAGCTAAAACTAAGTTCAAATTTTTTAGAAAGAATTTTTAGAAAACCTTTGA
Source organism: Sarsia tubulosa (assembly GCA_036873855.1). NCBI lineage: Eukaryota > Metazoa > Cnidaria > Hydrozoa > Anthoathecata > Corynidae > Sarsia > Sarsia tubulosa. The sequence continues at coordinate 465 of JAYJMI010339958.1, forward strand.
AACAGAATAAATATTTCAGTTACTTACAGCTTTGCATCTCCGTATTTTTCAGGTTGAATACACGCTGTAACCACTACAATGATCAATGGTACACCTGCAGAAAGTAATATAAACATTTGAGATGATTTATATTTATCATTACAACATTTGATCCTATAAATTATAAACAATAGACATAAAAAATCTTAAAGACCCAATATCCGGTGTAATGCATTGTGAACTTTCTGAACTATGTTGTGAACTAGGTTAGCTAGAATTTAACGCTCATTAAAAGTCAAGCAAAATACATTAATATCAGATTCAATGCATTATATCAGATATTGGCTCTAGTACTTAACGTTTAGTTATATCATGTTCATCGTTTACACTCTATTTGTTTTTTATAAGAACAGGTATAATTTGTGGGAACCTTAAATTTGACAAATTCTGTCTACCCACACCATAATGCCCACACCTACAGAAACATGTTTAAACAACATATCTTCATGAGATCTTTTCATTGTTGTCAAAAAAGTATTTCAACTATCTATAGTTTCTGAGAGTAAAAAAGGTTTAAGAGAAAAACTGAGGCTCGTGTTCTTAAAATTGTTCTTACACAATATCGATTACTGATCAAATGTAGAAAATTTTCTGAAAGACATTTACTATCAAAAAATCAGAATATTATTGACGACGTCATGTTGTGAAACATAACAAAGTTTCAAAACTGAAGATTTAATTTTAGCAATGTGTTTTATACGAAATTCCTGCTCAAAAAGTCGTACCAACGAATATTTCACCATTATAGATTTAAAGATCATTAAAAGATTTTGTATTACTGCAAAAAACACTAAAACCTTTTAAAGAACCTAAAATGAATTTTACGTTTTTTACGAGGTAACGTTTTTTAGCCTATAAATTTTTTGTTGTTGAAAGTAAGGTTTACGAAAATGGATTTACGTGACATTGCCTTTAACTTCAATTTCGTATAAAAACCAACACAATAAAAATAATATGTAAATAACGTAAACAAACATTCTACTCACCCCATGAAAAGACTGATGCTTGTATAAAAAATCTTGTACTGCTACCTTTATTAAAAACCCTAACAAAGGAGCGATATAAATTTGACGCTTGTATAAACATCCAACAAAATGTGGTTAAGATGAAATAATGTAGTAAGCCTGCGACTATTTGACATCCGACTCTTGATGATGTTTGTTCGGCTCCAGCAAGAAAGATGATTAGTAATAGAAGTAGGGATATGGATAAACTTAGTAGTAGCTTTTGTGGAATCTTTTGACGCAACTCACTAAAACCAATGAAGAGAAAAATAAGAAAGTTATGTGTACCATAATATATTTATTGAACAAAATTTAGAAGTGCTGCAAAATTAAGCATATATCATAACATAAAAAACTTTTCTTGGAAAATCTTCTTTATTTGGTTAGAAGTTTTAGTTCTACAAGTGACTGCATATAGTGTGTGCATGATACCATCAGCTTTTCTTAAAAAAATGTCAAATTAAACGAAAACCTAATAAATAAGGATATTCACCGGAATGCTATAAACGTAACAACTGATATTGTTAAACAAACCATAGATATACCACACCCAACCCACGTGACTATCTGCAACTCTAAAGGATTCTTTCCAGTTTGTGAGACATCTAGTAATAATGCGAAATTTGTCAAATGGTCACACTCGCACGTAACGTAATTAACAACGGCTGTTCTGTTGGATAACTTACAACCTCTTGACGACCATCCACCAAATACTCCATTTATACCGGTTGCTATAAGTTAAAAATGCGGTTCTTTTTATCAAGAAAGTCCAAAAATACAAGATTACGTTAAAATTTCTACATCACATTAAAACCATTTCCCTGAAAAATATTTAATAGATTCTATATATGAAATACGTTATCTTTTCGAAGTAGCTAACGCTGTTTCAAAAATAGGACATCTTGTTTCAAAAATAATCGTTGGCATCCGCAATATTCCCAAAACTTATTACAAAATAAAAACTTACGCAAATCAAAATCCCAAAAGCTGCATAAATTTACACCATTTCTGTCTGTACCAACAATCTTTTTGAAAGTTAAAGTTATTGGTGTAGTTAGATTATCTATTACTTTAGAACCAATAGAAAAGGATAAGATAGTGCTTTGTAAGATTTGAGTTTCTTCTGCTCCTCCATCTGTTATTTGCTTTAGCTTATCAGCGGATAGAAAGAATGAAGCATCTTTATAATAAAATGAATGTACAACTTCAAAGTTAGTTGGAAAAATGTCTTCAGGTATTTCTATTAAAACTAATATGTCAGGCTCATTTTTAACATCATGGCTTTTAGTTTGGTCAATAACAAGGGAGACGTTGTTCACGGAATTATCGCCTCTTGATGTAGCTACAACCTCGATTTTTTTCTTCGCAATACTTGAAATGGTAAAGACAATGTTTTTCTTCTTTACAGTAATAGAAGGAGTAGAAGTATTTGATATGAACAACTCAGTTAACTTTACAGCTACTTTTTCAAGATTTTTCAATAATACTGTAGATGCTGTGTCTTTAACTTGTGCTGTTGCTAAGACATTGGTATCGACTTCGATTAAACTGTTATATATTGACAGAATATTATCAACTACCTAAGAAATAAATTATTTTTTGACTGAGAATCAACTTCACGTGATTTTAAATATGAGGTTTTAAGCAGGTTCTCCTTCAAAAAGCTTATAAAATATAGAAAGATCCGAAGACGAGAATACAATGCTAGATAATGTCTAAAAATATAAAATATAATCAACAGTTGTTTTCTTACATCTGTGGTCTGTGTTATGTTTGCTGTAGTATTTAAACTATTAACAATGTTATTCACGGAGTTAGAAACGAATGACACATCTTGAAATAGTGATATCGGATTGTTGGATGTTATATCATTCAAGGCTTTGGCAACTGTAACTGTGCTGTTACAGTTCACTTGATTCGTAGAATTACAAACTGATATCTGTCAAAAAAAGTAAAAAATAAATATAAGAGGTTTTTACTTTATAAGTCTGATGTTATTATACAGATATTATAGAGTGGGAATCAGTGATTTGACTATAATCTCCAACTTGCTGTCTTACCTCTGATATAGATTCCAGTTGCTGTGTTATTATAGATTTAGCCTCGCATTCATTCAGATCTGGCTCTTTCCATTGAGGACCTATTTCTAGATCAGGTAGACATATTCTTTTGAATGATTTATCAGTATTATACTTGCATACTTTTTGAACATTAGTATTAACCAATGTGTTCTCGTATGTGTAAACTCCTTTAAAAGCTTCATCGCCAAATATTTCAGCTTTGCAGATATCTAAATATCAATTCGAACCTTGCTTTTCCTGAATTTTAATAGACAAAATTGGCACTAGCCTAATCTTTCAATGCGGTGCTTTTAAATGCGGTGAATTAAATTTACTTGGTGCCCCCTCTTGAGACATCAAAAACTTTAAACACTGTAACATGACATTTTTCACAGTTATAGTACTAATGATAATAAACAAAAAAAACTTTGCTGATGTCAGTATTTTTTCGATGATGTAATAGTATGTTACGCCGAACCATAGATTTTCTAAGCAGTTTTTGAAATTCTCAATGATCATTTAACATGTTTTTCCACTAAATGAGAGGTGAAGGTTTCTAATTTGTAACGGTTTTTAATAAATTTGATCAGAAGACTGTCTTATGACGTCATAGAAAATCTTAATATGACAAAATTCAAAAAATGACGTCATAAGCACTGCTGACGTTGTCAAAAAAGTCACATGATATAAAACATGATTTATCGAACTGTATAAATGCAATTAACATTTTTTTTTTAAATGTTAATAGATACAGACCAGTTTTGACCAGAAACATGAAAAAATTTTCATAAATCTTTGGACAAGATTAACACTCTTTCAAATGGCCTCTTAGATATATCTAGACTATATATTGCTCAGATATTACCGTGCTGTAAATCAAACCCGCATATCACAACCTTCGACTATATTTTAAAGAACGGAATTGTTCAAGTCTTACAAGAATATTATCCAGAAATTAAATTGAGCTCTTTTACAATCTGTCAGAGATGCACAAAACAAATTTTGAAGCAACTCCTAACCTAAACTTGTTACTAGGGCGCTTGTGACATTTACTTTAAGAAAATTTTCTGGTTTGATCAGGTTGATAAGTGAATCGCCAAATCTTAACCTTTCATCTGGTGTTACTTTCACATAATATATGCTGATGTTCGTCTCTATCTTTCCTTGAGAGTTTCTTCTAAAAAACAAAGGAAAAGTTCAACAGTATATTCCGTATGTGAAACCGTATTATCGTGATAATCGTATATTGTTATATATTATATAGAGAGATAAGCAGAAAATTGGACGGAGGGGGATTTGAACCCTCGTCAGATCCGAGACACTCTAACAGACTGGGCTAACGGACCTATATCAACTTAAGTAACTTATGTCATATAAGCCAATACCGCACGAATATGCACAACCGGCAGTTCGAATCCCTCTATTCCAGATTTCTGCACGAAGGTGAAGGGGAGCCAGTGATATATCACAAATTCCATATTATCGGCGTTGGGAGGATCCTCAACCGGTCACACCGATAGTACGGTATATATATTCTGTATATATTCTATAATATTGGAGGTTGTCAGTTCGCACACACAACCTCCGTTACAGATCAACGGCACTCTAACGGACTGTGCTACCCGGGCTATACGACTTAAATTACTTATGTCATTACAAGCTAGTAAAGAGCTATTATATATTGTTTTTCGATAATGAATTAAAGGACCACTCATTTGTAAAATAATATGTTTCTAAAAACTTTATACATACATAAAGCTTATATCTCCAATTCTTCTTTTGTCGCTACCTTCAGAGCCGCTTGATGCATTTAATAAACTTGCAATCTAAATATTAACATATATATTTTGAAATGTTAACATATGATAGAGAAGAGACCAATCAAATAGAAGATTTCTTAGCCAGACATACACAATGTGAAAAATAGAACTATTACCAAATTAATACACACATAAGATACAAATGAGATGTAAATTAATTCCACAAATACTAAAGCGTAGTTTCGACCTTTATTTCAGGACAATTTCTTTTAGTGGTAAATCACGAAAATAAATTCCGCAAAAATATCTTTCGCAAACATTTCTTTCCTTAAAGTATAAAATGTTTTAATGCATAGTTGATAAACCACGATCAATGAACAAGTATTTTAAAGGACTTACTCAGGTGTTATGGCCAAAATAATTAATCCCTATTGAAACTTTGCAAAACGTAACATTCTGAGAAAATTTGAGCTAATTTCTATGTGTAGTTTTTGAGATATTTATGTTTCAAAATCGGTAAACAAAAGAATTCAAGTAGCAGTGAGCTTTTTTGCAAAGTTTGGAAGTCTTTCAATTTTGATCGGATGAATCTTATGAGAAAATATTTACGAGATTGATTGGTCTTACACTGCTCTTTGCGATGTATTAAATTCAATATAGGTTTCAAAAAATAGTTTCACCCGAGTAAGCCTTTAAATATAAGAAAATATATACGAATAAATTGTTAAAAGTTTGAGTATTCATAATATATTACTTCATCATTAAGCATGCGCTTTAGATCTTGGTATACTTGCGAAGATGGATTAGAGTAATCATCATTCCATACGTCGTTGATGATTATACCGAGTTTGCTTTCTGCGACATCTAATATGTAAAGTAGAAAACTTGATTGCAAAGTACTTTATCTCAAAAAGTTTTGATAATTATCTAATTCCCTGTGTTGGATGACTTTATTCAATAGGAGCTATCTTTTTTAATGAATCTAGCTTATTGTTAACTCTAGTGTAAAGTTTAGAAAAATAAAAAAAAATTTACTTGGTGTATTTTGGTTTCAAACTAAAGGTTCAGTGTTTTTATATCATAAAAAAGTGCAAACTAGCGGCTTACTGTGTATCGAAGAGACATATACCTTCAAACTGGATATTCGTTTTCTTCGATCGTATTTCATTTTTCATAAATTCGTCTGCAAATATTCCGCATTGGTAAGATCCCTGTGCTTCATATGTACTTTCAGATATCGATAGATTTGCAAATCTCCAACCATACGGAAAATACGAGATATTTGAAGGTATCTTCCTGTTACTCTGATGGATGTAATAGCCGCCAATTTTAGTTAAGTTTAGTGTAGATTGTACTAAGCACCCGATGATTACTACTGGATCCCCGATTAGTTTGACATTTTTTGACAAAATTGTACCATTCAAAAATACAGGAGCTAAGAGAGCATATTTATGCATTATTTTCTAAATAGGTCTGTTGAAACTTTAAAGTTTTGTTACAACGTCTTCTCGAAAAAAAACTCTCCAAAGTACCTTCAAAATTAAATATCTTCGAAATTTAAGTTTCTATCAAAAGATATAACTGGACTTACCAACTTGTGATACATTGGGTGATTTGCTTGATTTATACATTCTTCTAGCTGCTTCAAATACGCATTGATAATACCCGTTGTAAGTAATAACTACATCCGGTAACTTCCAAGCTTTCATCGAGGGCTCAGAAAATAAAATGATTTCATCCGTTAATATAATTTCATCAGTTAGATCAGGGTTATTGGTTGGTAATATGATTTCTTGTACTATGTCGATTCTTTTAGTTTGATTAACCAACCAGTAAGCACGTGACACCATATCATTGACGCTATAGTATGTACATCCTTGGAGGTAGTTTGTACCATTCTTTGAAATAAGAACTGGCTGGCTGATGTTTGATACCAATGATGAAGTGGGGAAAGCTGATAACAATATAAGAGTTAGAATAGTGTTTTGGTAAAAAAACTAGCATGCATTCGGCCTTTTCTGAACTTGGATATACTATGTATAATCTCCTTTTATACTCACTTAACCCTTTCATAGACCTCCAAAACTATTAAAAGATCTTATATAGTAATACTGCTAATGATAATATTCAAAATATTACAAATCCGTATACTGTACTTAGCTAGTTTTACCAAGACAAAATAACTACAGAAACTACATGTTTTAAGAACATAGTTTGTTTATTTTTCTCAACTTTCGAACACTACAAGCAGTATTAGAGCAGATATCAAAAAGAGCTAGGGAAATTCTGGATTTCATATTTTTCCAGAGACTCATAGATAAAAAAGAATATGTTAGTTACAGCAATTATTTTCAAAATTTCTTCAAAAGTCAAAGTATGGAAATTAGTTGAAGACATTTCCCTAAAAATTTTCTTCTAAAAACAAGGACTAAAATTAGTCTAGGATCCCTGCCGAGTGGTCTAAGGCGTTGCCCTAGATAGAAAACTATTCCCGAGGTTAAGAGGAGTAGCCTGGGTTAGAATCCCGCTCGGAGCACTAACTTTAGAGTTCAAGTTGAATAAATTAAAAATTTCGATGTGGAGCGTCACTTATTAAGAGTTGAAATAAACTAAATGATCATTGATCCGTACTGATTGGTCTCGGTTCTCGAGGTATGAGAAAATGAGAAGTAAACCGCTTTCTTCAAAACCATAAGCAGCAAGTTTAGCTATTAACATTCCATAGCGGATACAATCGAACGCCTTGGACAAGTCCATAAGTACGGCGCCGACTACAAAGTTATTGACTATTTCTCCATTTTTCAAGTATTCTGATTAAAACATGCTCAGTACTATATGAAGAACGTTAAGCACTTATAAATATTGATAGACACTTGTCTAAAAATGAAGAAATATGCATCAGTTCTTCATATTAGCAGCATTTTTTTTCAAAATTTCTTCAAAAGTCAAGGTACGGAAATTTTTTTTTAGTGAGGAATAAAATATAGTTGAAGACATTTTCAAAAAATTAATTTAATTTAGCCCTATACAGCGAATTACGCTACCTTTAGATTCCTTTTGGTCGCAAAAATCATCCCTTAAAAAGGATTAAAGGGATCCTAAAATATTTTTACAAGTTGCTTTTATAATGAAGAGCTCGTAAATTGTGAATATTGTTTTTTATTTCATTTTTGTTATTTTCTCAAGTAAAAGCAAATTACAGAGCCAATATCCGATGTAATGCATTGCGCGGTTTGTGTTCATAATTGCGTTAGCTAGACTTTTGCGCTCAGTAAAAGTAAAAAAAATACAGCAATATCAGACGCAATGCATTACATCGGATATTGGCACTTTAAAGACAATATTTTTGTTCATTTTAACCCTTTTAAAATTGCAAATTTTTTAATATTATTGAAATAGTTCTAATTTCATGACATCACATCAACTCTGCAATACGTCATAGCAGTGAACAAAGATTTCTACAAACTTTATTTTAAAAGAAACTAATTAACAGATTGCTTTAAAGCAATTAAATTTATATCTCCAAATCTCAAAATTCTCATTGTTGTTTAAAGATGGTTAATCCCTAAATGAATACAATAAGTTTCCTTTGCTTTTATGAACGGTTCTATGTTTCTATATAGCATCAGCAAATTCCATCTTTAAGCATTAATATTCTAGTCATATAGTGAAAAAGGTGTTTACAAAAGGCACATTAGTTTTATCAACACGTCAAAAATTTGTTGGAATTGTGAAATTTAAAACTATATTTGAAACTTAGTAGATTGTTGACTTATTGTCTTAAGATGCTTTAAAATTCATTTCTGGTGTATCCTAGGTTTACACATAAATTCCCAACTTGGCAAGTCTAATTTATTACGCCTGTTTTATTACGCTTGTTTTATTCGAACCAAGCTGTGACAAAATGAAGTATGATTTCAGTTGATATTAGAAAACAACGCATAATTTTGCTTCCCCGGAACTAGATATGAAAAAGGTTAGCACAACCAAATACTTGTTCGTTCGTTAATTATTATGAACTATAAGTTATATCTAATATCTCCCTGGTGATGAGTCCTCTTACCAGTGCTTTTGTATAACTGCATTAATTCTTCTAATCAAGTATAAAAAATTACTTTGAGATGGCAGGCCCAATACTGACTTGAGTAGCAAATGTTTGAATTAAATAAAAAAATATTTGGCAAAAGAATAGTTACCTTTTACAGAAGGAATGGTGACAGCATCGGAGAAAACATGGCTATCTATGCTAGAAGATGACGATCCTGCTCCACACTTATATTCTCCACTGTGTGAAGCATTTACATTTGATACGACGTAATCACCTATTGTTATTATACCTTCCTTATCTGCTGCAAGTTTTATGTATATTTTAGTTTTACCATCTTTCAAGATGTATAAGTCATCAATACTAAAATCAGTTTCATTGGCCAAGTCATAGCTGACGTCACAGCCTTTAATCACAAGGGGGTCATCAATGTATTCAGGTAACTGCATGATTTTTGGATTGGTAACAAAAATTAAATCTAATGTAAAAGCAAACAAAAATTATAAGGCCAAAATACATGATCCTTTTTTATCATTTTTTAAATGAAGTTAATTTAGAAAATGATAAAAAAATGATCATGTTTTGGCCGTATTACCTTTTTGCCACAAAATATAAATAGAGCAAGAAAAAAGTAAAAAATATCAGTCATTAAAGGTACTTATGCACCCAACCAAAAAAAATTGTTCGGTTTTTTTCTACCCCCTATTTTTGTTGACTAAATCCGAAAGACCTATAAAATATAAGCATCTGGAAAATTACGTACACCTTTAAAAAAATTATTTTATAACAAAAAAGTGATTACCTTTCAAATTCTGTGCGGGGGGCGTGCTACGTTTTTTTCTAACAATTTTATCATATTCAGATTTTTTTGTAGACCTTGAAAACACATTTACGTGATAAACTTGGTCCCTATAAATATTAAGTGTTCCGGTATGAACAGCTCGTACAATTATTGTATAAGAAGTTGATAAGATATTACGATCTTTAAAATACTGTGTTGCAAATAGCACACCAGTATGTTGGTTCAAACAAAAATAATTTCTTGGTTCATTTAGAAGCTCAAACGTCTGAGGTAAGCAGTTCGTCAAGTTTATATTTTCTGAAAATTCTGTGTATCTTCTTGCTTTCGGTTTTATTTCTTTGCGATGTACAGCAATAATAAAGTATAGTAACGAGTAAAGAGTAGTAGTTTGTATCAATCCGATGTAAGCATTGTTTGACGTAGAAGTGGCGTTGAACTGATAAGGTGGTTCAAATTCAATTGCTAGAATAAAAATAAAAATAAAATAGTCAAAAGAGACAATTTCTATGTGCAGTTTTTATGATATTTGTATCAAAAATCCGCTAAACATAAAAACAGAAGAAGCAAATGAGCTTTATGGAAAACTTTAGAATTATTCTAATTTTGGATTTTTCTAAGATTTATTGTTTTGTTATTTTGCTGTTTTGAACAATTTCCAATACAGGCTTCACAAAAACAATTGCATAAGTCCTTTAGCCTACATGAAACAGTCAGCAGAAACTGAAAAAATGTCATTCACACCAGGGAAGCAAATACAGGGAGACAAAGTAATTAAATTTCTTTTATAAGTTCTTCACAAAACTTAGGGGTTGATTATATGAGAGAATTTCATCCCGGGATTGGCTCTCCACTTAGAGGTTCTTCGCATTAAACTAACTTTTTTTAAATAGGTAATTTAGAATATCATCTACAATAAAACGTTGTTAACCCTCGTTAACCGAGTCAGAACACCTCATATAACTGACCCCCTAATTCTATTGAAACCTATCCGTGATTTGCTATAATCGCTTTTTAATTGGTACAAAGTATTATAAAAATAGGTTTTGGTTTTATTTTAATTTTGTTTCCATGTTTTAGGGAGCTTCCTTAAAGCTTCCTTTTTGTTTATATAAAAAGAAAAAAGCATTTTCTATATTTTTCTCAAAAATTAATTGTTGAAAAAAAATTGGAATTGAAGTTATCTTGGTTTTAAATTATTTTAGCCCCTTAAAAAGACACCATTTTTTGACAAAAATGTCGCTATTAGCCAATCAATTCTTTAAAAGGCTAAATATAATTCCATTTCACGCCTTTTAATGAGCTATTTAGTGTATAACTTAATGACAGATCACGGATGGTAAAAAAGTCTAGTTTACATATCTCTCCCTTTATTAATAGCTTCATGGTCTAAAAAAAAAGACTAATCGAAAAACTTGTATGTAATGATCTGATGGCTAATGATCTACTGGGTAGATTATGAATAAATACTTTCAAATATATTTTTGTGACAAATATAAAACTTTAAATTTGGATAAACAACTTAAGGCTAACTTACATGAGTTCTTTAAAGTTACATTCTCCATTTGTAAAGTAATAAGTAAATACTAATATATATTATCAAGATATTGTTGATCAAAAATGCTGTTATATTTACTATCTTTTTACATTACATACTTCAAGTTTAGTCATTTTAGTTTTATGCTATTATGTTTAGTTATGTCATTTACGTTATATGTATTATAAAAGATTGTATCAAAACAGCGAAAAAAGTAATTAAATAAATTGTATCACAAATGTCAAAAATAGAGAAATCTGAAAATATAAAAACAAAAGGTCGTTGTAGAAACAACCTCATTTATAATCTAAAATCTATATGAAGAATGTATAGAGAGATTAATCATTGGTTTTTGTATTAGGTCCATTTTACATTCATCCCACAAAATAACTTGAATATTCATTATTCCCATTATTTCAAGAATTTTAGAGTGGGGACTGTTAGAAATCGCCAACGTAAATAATTAATTACATATCTGTGATAAACATCTTTCAAATAAACCATGAAAAAACCATAAGAAGGAATAGATTCTTTTAATGTGTTCTTTTATTCTAACTAATTACTTCTATTTATTCGACTAATGATATAAAAACCATGAAACTAAGCTTGTTGATTGAATAAGCAAAATTAATAACTACGATACTATATCTTTTCGTTTAGTTATGCTAAGTAGCAGAAAGTAAGGTTATAAGGTAGTGTAATGATCAAGGCAATGATTCGCGAAAAGTTCTTACAAAAATGTATATTAGTTATGGTGTAAATCATAAAACTATATTTAACTTTCGAGACCATTTCCTAGAAAACAAAATATACTTTCAAAATAGCTTCACAGTATGACCTTCCCAGTGGCATAAGTAAGCGGATTCTTTAATATGAAATGAAGCTATTGAGGATTGCCTTAGTTACAGTTGAGAGAGAAATGTTCAGAGAGAAATGTTTACCTTTACCTTTTACCTTTTATAGCTTTATTCGTTAATACTTTACTGCAAGTAATTAAATTCTTTAGAGATAGTAATGAGTCTCTAAAGCAAATAAGTGCTAAATGCTATTATAACTGTTAACTTCTTTTGGGGATTTAAAGGGTAATATCCACAAGCTCAGTACATAAGAGTTAATTAGTTCTACTTTCTTGAATAAACTTACTCTTTAAAAATGATTGATATTCGTTTAATCTTTTTATTTTTTCCAGCACTAATTTAATTAAATTTTAATACTATTCTCTATATCAAATAGTTATGTGATTTAATACCATCCTACCACTTTTCACTTTAGGGTCCAATGATTATGTGATTTAGTATTTTACCTATACCCATGCATTTCAGGTCAAGTAGTTATCTGATTTAACACTTGAAGAGGAAAGTATGAACAATTTATACCGATAAAAGAAAAAATGATAAATGGTAAATGAAAAAGAGCGAAGATTTTGTGAATCTGTTAGAGTCAAGTTAACATTAATTTTTATAGTTATAACGTTAATTCAAATAACGAGAAAATACTTTTACACATAGGATGTTATAAAGTTGTAATAACTTACATATTGTTACGGTTACTAATTTTATCCTAGACGGGTTTTTTCGGACTTTTGAAAAGCGTATAAAATAGTAGACTAGAGTCTTTATCTTATTCATATTAAAAAATAATACCGTGAAAAAAAACAGATTGAGATTTATTTTGTAGCATAGGCAATCACCTAGCTAATTTAGATCGGCGCTTTCGTCTTCTAGCATGTATCAGCTTTCATTTGAGCTTCCGGAAATTGGTCTTCCAGACAAACGTAAGGAAGCGTATATTAAAGTTTTAATAATACTAGACTATTTAACTTATAGCTATATTATGATTCTCTATGGTTATATGTCGGGAAGGTTGACCAAGACACTGAAGTCCAGAGGTGGGACGTATCACACCACCTTTGCTTTAGTAACTGAACCACAGGCAACACTGTATCCTACAGGCTCTTATCTACTAAGTAAATCATGTTATAGACTTATTATAGTCTTATTATAGACTTATAAATACAGAAAGAAGTAGCCAGCGAAGCATTTCTTAAAAATAGGTGTTCCTTTTTCAAAGGAAGCGAAAATATAAAATGTAGAACAGTTCTATTTCATAGGTAGCAGAAATTCACCTACAGAACAGATATTGTTTCAAAGGCGGAACTTTTTTAGACAGGTTATCTCCAAAATAGGTGTTCTAAGACTATAACTATTTTGAAGGAACAGCTTATTTAGCTCTTAGAACATCGTATTTCAAAGGAAGTATAAGCTGTTCTAGAATGCATCACTTTTCATAGGAACTTCTGTTTTGTTTTATAAAACACCTAGTATTTCAAAGGAGGCTGGTTTCAGAAACATCCAAGAACACATAGGTTTTTCAAAGGAGCGAAGGTGCTTAGAACACCTATTTCTTAAAACGCCTCTGTTGGCTGTTTCGTACAGACATGGAGTCATCATTTCACATAGTTTCGACAGAATTTCAATTTTTCACCCTGTTACTGATAACCTTAAGAGATTTATTGCAGGAATAGATAGTATTTCATCGCCAGGAAAGTTAAAAAGTTCAAACAAACACATACCGTCTTTAAAATACCAAATAGGGATTTGAGGGAAATCTGGCCTTTGGGCTTGTTTTGTTTCATCAGTAAAAAAAACTTACTTACTTAGTATAGGCCAAAGTATTTATTCCTTGGAGAAAAGATATAGAACCAATAACTAAAGTAGGATCCACCTTCAATCTTTGTTTTCTCGAACTAGATAACTTAATGTTAAACTCGGAATATTTCCTTAAAAAGGTCTTAATGATTGGTTTAAATGTGGATTACCTCTTGCGCAGGGTAAGTGTTCAGAACAACAGGAAATATTATAAAAAATTTAAGATACGATTAAGCTACACAGTGACAGTGCCTCAGCATTACTTGTAATATTTTATATTTTCAACGTTAAGTTATAAATACTGATAAAACTAAATACCAAACTGCATTGTGTTTTCTGTAAAACCCTTGTAAGTGATTCGATCTTGATAAGCTGTTTCCTAAAAGAATCGAAAACGGAACGAAAAGAATCCCCCAAAACGATAAAAACCTGTGAGAAAGAGAAGAGTGGCACCAGGGATGACACAAAACAAGCCAAAAATCAAGATTTTCATTGTGGTCCCTATTTCAAAAATGAGTCACTCTATTGGAAGAGCACTCTTATAAGGATTTCTTATAATTATACCTTAATAATGTATACAAAAGCAAACAAACAAACAAAGGAAAAAATACTTACAGATAAGAGATAATGAAAAACAAAGTCATAAGATTAGTATCCTTTTCTTTCACCTCTAGTTTTTCAAATATATTGCGCTTTAGAGCATATTTAAAAGAAATAACACATTTACTTTTAATAATCGCCCCACAGTGCAGGAGCTGTATAAAAAAGCTTTCTTTCCGAAGTTTATTTTAACAGATGGCTGTTTAAGTTTCAAGAATGAAATTTATGCTCTCTAGAGTCTCAAAATGTTCTTTCGTATAGACAGGTGTCTTATTAGAGAAATTTTTAAACACACCATTAAAACACATCTGTCTGGTTAACTCTAACAATTACAGTTTTTAATCTTAAATTGAGCTTCTCGTATGTGAGATCTTTTATCTAGCTGTAGAGAAAACCTAATACATTTATTTTGCATAATCTGTAGCTTTTTCAGTAAATTTAGATTGAGGTTTGAATACCAGGTAGTACGAGCATAGTCAAAATGAGGCTGGATTAAAGCATTACAAGCATCCGCCGTAATTGTGGAATTAAAACTTTATTTTTTCTGCATAAAAACATTAATCTCATGTTAATTTTTTTATAGCATTTAAGGCCGTGGATTCACCATTTAGATTAACATCAAGAATACAGCCTAGGTAGGATACCTTTGGATGTTGCATAATTTTGATATTATCATAAGTAATATCTAAAAGGGAAGCTCCATCTTTTAGGAAAGTTGCCTTGATATTGTTAATACCAGCAGCTTTAGAAATCTCCAATCGTTAATCTATTGTAATATGAGGTGATAAGTAATGCAAAGGAATTTAGCACAAGAATTTATTACAGTGACTTTTTAAAGTTTTTTATACTTTGCTCTCTCCAGCTACGCCATGATATCTCTTTGATAAAGTAAGCTCATCTAATATGCTCAAATATAGGATTTGCGGATCGCATAACTTTTGAACGATATTGAATTTTTCGATGGGGTTTTCAGTTCTTGACCTAAAGTTAGCTGATATTTCAGACAAAAGAATAAAAAAATTCGCGGTAATGTACCTTTAAGATAAAAACTTTTATCAGATATTTTACCGCTATAGTAATTAATTAGAGATTCGATTGTGTATCTAGTTTCATCTGTTGGTAATTTCTGGAGTAGGTTTTTGGCTAAATCTGAAAAAAAAATCATTAAATTTCTGCATTAGATTTAGAATCAATCATCATTATTCCTTTTTTTTAGACATAGTTGATATGATATGATATGATATGATATGATATTTATTTCAGTTCAGCATAGTTAGCAATATTACAAGTTTAAGATTTACTGTTAAATTTACAAAGTATAACATAACTAAAAAACTAAAATAAAAAAATAACAGTAAAAACAATTTTATGCGTGTATATAAAAACTTGTACATATAAAGCCCTAAAGTGAACTGGTAAGTCGGAAGAAGATCATTATAGATATCTTTTTACCGAACCCTATCAGTTTTTAGCTTATCTCATCAAGTAAGACGTTGTTAAGTATTGCTATTACATTTATTCTTTGTAAAAATGCAAACAAAAAGAGTCTGCTAAAAGAACTGTTCTATATTATCGATCGAAAGTACATACTCTTTTAATTTTAATTGAAAAAGTGGAAAACATTCATAGTTTGAAATAGTATTTCTTTTCTAGGATAAGTTTGTTCCATAAATGAGGCGCACGGTAATTAACACCAAACTGATTGAGCTTCGTTTTACAAAGTGGCTCTAGAAGAACACCGTTATTTCTGAGACAGTACTTATTAGGAGGTTTTGTTGTGTATATATTATGGAAAACAGGAGGGCATGTTTTGTTTTTACATTATAAGCTAAACATAAAATATCATAAATATTAAGTTTATAAATATCGAGTATATTGATGTCAAGGAAACGTGGAGCTCTCAACGTAGTTAAGGTGCGGTAATTGCCTAAAAATACTCAAGAATTTGTTATCAAAGAATTTTTTTCATCTGGA
>JAYJMI010341069.1:0-16923 GCA_036873855.1 Sarsia tubulosa
CTTATTTTTCCTATACAAAAACCTTAATCTTGAATTTACTTTACTTATAACTTTGAGTGCCATAGATTCTCCTGAAAGGGTCTCATCGAGAATACAGCCTAGATATGTGACTTTAGAGTCACGATTAATATCAGTTTCCCCATAAGTAATTGAAAAATCGTCAATTTTTTTTAATTTTCTATTAACACCAAAAAGAATAGATTTTTTTTTAATTTTTTTTTAATTTTTGTTTTGAACAAAGCTTAATTTTTGCTGCTACACAGATTTCTTCCTCAAATCATACTGCCACACTTGACAATTTCAAGGAGGGAGGGTGGGGTTGACGTTGAAAGGTATCCTATTTAGACTGTATACTTTATGGCCTTGAATATCCTATTTAGACTGTATACTTTAGACTCTATGGCCTTGAATGCTATAAAAAGGATTAACATGAGATTAATGTTTTTATACAGGAAAAACAAGTTTTTATCTCTACAGTTGTGACGAATGCTCTGTAATGCTCTAATCCAGCCTCATTTTTACTATATTATTACGCTATTTTACGTATTTACATTTATATTTTCTGACTTTAATTGTATTTATAATGGCAGTGAAATAAACTTACTTACTTACTTATGATGCGGTCAAAATGTGTTTTTCAATACAAATTCTGCATAAAGATGTAATTTTTGCGTTTTCGTCAATGAAAGAGCTGATAATTAGTTACTGATAATTACAATACTGCTGATTTTCTGCATGATAGTTCCATTTTATTAAAAATATTTATTATCTGAACACATTTTAGAGGGGGATAAAGGAGAGGTATAGAGTGCCATATCCAGAAGTTTTGGAGAGCACTAAAATTTGTTTGTAAATTAAATTTATTAAAAATTAAATTCCCTGCAAGTTCTTGCATTTGTATATCAAAGCTATACGTTAGTATCAAAATGTATCAGATTGTTGTTTACTTCAGACAATTTTGTTTAGTTTCATAGTTTTATTATATTTTTATTATTATTATTATGTTTTCTAGGAGAGAAGCAGCAGTGGTTCATTCAACCATGGCCAGTTAGCAATTAAATACAAGCTTGATAATGAATTTGAACTTGTGTTTGTAGTAAGTAGTTTATAATGTCAATAGTTTTTCATTCAACAAATTATAAGCAAATAAGGTTTCATAATCAGAAAGTATTTTTCAGTGTTTAAACAGAAGGGTCGTCCGATGGTACAGGATGACTCATTGCTTGTGAAGATATCTAAAAAACTAATTTTCTAGACCTAAAATAAACTTCTTTGCCATTACAATGTCCTAACCACTTATATGTCTGACTACTTGAAAAAGCCTTATGTTTCTGTACTGATTATTAAATGTAGAAACCTCATTTTTGAAGGTTTTGAAGCAAGTACCTGTTAAACCTGTTCTAATAATTATTTTCAAATTTTAGAATGTTATCAAATGAACAAAGTAATATCTAATATCTTATCATCTCATGTACTGTTTTTAACATTGTGTATATTTTTCGATTACTATTCACTAAAATTTAACTTATTACTAACCCAATCCTCGAAATTCAGGTCGGCATTCGGCAAAAGCTGAACTAAAGCCGACCTTAAAAAGACATTGCTGACCTAAAATAGCACAAAATGCTGACCTACAAAAGCCTGTATTTCGAGGGCTGCTAACCTTTTTAAAGGAAAACTTTTCTTCAAAAGTGCCCTTATGTAGGTTCTTTGGTTTACTTTTACTTTTTTGAAATTATTTAGTTCTATTTACTTTGAATTTTAGTCCTGTAGAATTTGGCCTGAAAATGTGTGAACCTAGAAAAAAATCATATAAATTGATATTATATATGGTTGGAAAGATAATTTTATCAGCTTTTTAATGGTGTGTCTTGTCACTTTTGTGTCCCTGGCTATAGATGAACGAAGCTGAATTTATAGGAACCCTTCGACATGAAGGGTTCCTATAAATTCAGCTCCGTTCGTCTGTCCATTGGTCCCTCTGTTTGTTTGTCTTTGTACAAAATTAGATATCTATAAGGTATAATCTTGTGAACCAACTAAGCTATGCAGCTCATACTTGACATAATATTACTATCCTTAGTGAAATTAAAATATTTTTTTTTTGAAATGGCGTCATTACGTCAAGTTTTTTCCAAACTTCAAAGTGCTATTTTTCCATTTAAAGATACAGAATCTAAAAATATTGCATAGCTATTGATCTATTTAACTTTAAAAATAGTAGGTAAATTTGGGTAATTTTCCTAAAAAAATATTTCTGATGACGTCATCAAAAAATATTTTTGGGATATAATCTTTGGATAACATTCTACAATATGGCAAAGTCTCAAGTTCAAAGCATTATTATTTCAGAAATTACAGTACAAGGGGGGGATCAATTTGATTCCCCCCATGCCAAACAACCTCAAAAAAGCCCATGTGAAATAGGGTTAATATAGTTTTTTGAGACCTTTGTAATTATATCATTGAATGTTTTTTAAATTAATTTGAAATTTCGAAGAAAAACAATTGTTGTTTTTTAAGGCCAGAAACACTCCCTGTAACAGTCCCTTTCAGGAGTTTTTAACCAGGAGAGCTGTAAAAAGATCACGCTGTGAATTCAAGGCAAGCAGTACAAGCAAAATTGTAGTCTACTTTTGCTGAAAAAATCCTTTTTAGGTGAGTTATAAACAGCTCTCCTCGGGCATCTAAGGGGAGTGTGGGCGTTGGCGAGAGTGATCACTGGCCTCTCATGAAAGGTACTGCTGTAAAGAAAAAATTCCCCTGTCACATTTCTGGATATAACTCTTTTTGCTCAAATGCTAAAAGTGCCAAGACACACCATTGAAATGCTGATAAAATTATCTTTCCAAGCATAAATAATATCAATTTATATGATTTTTTTCTAGATTGTTCTATATTTCTACAGGACTATTAACTGTTAAAGATTTTTTTACTGTTAAAAGTATCGTGCAGTGTGCGAAATTCTAGTTAATATTTGACTCTAAATTATTTTATTTACAGGTGGGTTATCAAAACATTCTTCAACTATCCTATATAGATAAGTTTTTAACTGATATTCAGTTAGAATTCCGTGATAGATACAAAAATAAACTTGCACAAGATATGTTCTCGAAGTTCAATTTTGATGAAGTTTTTATAAAGATCTTGATGGAAAATGAAACTGCTAGTCGAACTAAGAAGTCAGAAATGAAATCTTTTGAAGATTCAAATCGTGCAAGAAAGATTATAAAACAAAGGGGAACACTTGAAGTAGCCAACAAAAAAGATGAAAAGAAAGCTAAAAAAGAGGATCCCATTGGTATGTATTTTACCTTTGTTCTTATGGTTTATTTCAGTAGAGGCTGAATATTTTTAAATTTTTGAAAGTAAAATAAAAAAAAATTGTTTTATACAAAGTATTTTCAGTTCTTATGAAAGTTTCCATTTTAAAAGTATAATCTTGACGTTTTAACTTACTGATTCGTTGCTGCATAATTTATCAGGGAATGTTAACCTACTATTAGCCATTATCTTTTATTTTCATTAACATTATCCTTTTTCACCAGAACCGAAATCACCTAAAAAGAGTAAGTCACCTGATGCTACAACTGTTAAAGAAACATTTGATCTTGTCAACACTGTGAATACTGTACAAGAAATTAATGCAACTGAAATTGAGATGACTGAAGATCAACTTATAGAATACAAAAAACAATTACTAATGAAAGGAATGTTGAAAGGTGGTAAAAATAAAAAGAAGAAGCAAGAAACGTAAGGGTTACAACATTCCTTCTTACATGGAGTAATTAGCACGATTCTGTTGCTTAATCTCAAAGAGGAAAAATGTTTTTACATTGAGTACTTTAAGGGGATTAATTTTCGCGAGCATTTATTTTCGTGAATCAAAAAAAGTTATATTTCGCGAGCATTAATTTCCGCGAATGGACTCATTTTTCACTGCTTCTTAAGTATTTATTGGCCTAAATTGCTAGTATAATCCGAAAAAGCGTATTTCGCGAGCATTGCATTTTGCGAATTCACCCAAAACTCGCGAAATTCGCGAAATTTAATGCTCGCGAAAATTAATCCCCTTAAGGTAATTTTTCGTGAATGGGAAATATTTATCAATGAATATTATTTGTTTTACATGCTTAACAAGACTTTGCATTTCAGAGTGTTAATAAAGTTTCTAGTATTTAACCAACACTGCATCTAAATTTCACATCTTATAAGTACAAGTCATAAAAAGGGAAGTTTGACCAAGACTCAAAATGGCAGGTGTATAAGAAGGAATATTCTTGTTTAAAAATGGTGCATTCTGTAAAAAAAAAGTGAAAAGTAAGCTTTCTTTCCCTTTAGTAAACCAACGGCATCTCCAATCGCTAAAGGTAAGAAAGGTAAAGAGAAACGTACCTGGATAAATGGGGGAACCTCTAAAGATGCTGCATTGTTGGATTACAGTAGTGGAGACATGGTCAATGGAAATACTGGTAATGAACATTTTGAACAAGATGTAAGTTCTTTGGTTCCAACACAAAAATATAAAACCTATATGCTGTTAATAAATGTCATTGGCCGAATTAAATTGTTATGTCTACTCAAAATCTCATGAAAATTTAGTCGCTCTAATTCTGTTCTCCGAAGATCTGCTATTCTAAGGAACATTATTATAATATTCATTCTACAGTTATTGAAAGGAAACTGAGGTGACAAGACAAGTTAGGCCATTTTGTTTTATCAAATTTAAGTTGATATTGAAGGCTTGGTACCTCTACCTGGAAGAAGTAAGAAAAAGCAACCTTGATGATTTCACTAAGTAGTAAAAAATGATATTTTACGCTATATTCGGATATCATATTGAATTTCTTGATGAAACTTGGTAATATATAAGATATCATGAAAAGAAGTGGAATGAATGAATTTTGTAATTTTTGTGCCACTCACTAGATCCAGGCCTTTTTCGATAAAGGTCTTGATCTAGCTAAAGTATAGCTAGCTATTGATTTTGGAATTGCATTTTTTCAGCTACATTTTATACTATCTCATATATATACCTATGTATTACCAGGTTTCATTAAGAAATTCAATATGGTTTCTGAGATATAGTAAAATATGTTATTTTTACTAATTTATGATGTCATCAAAGGTTGCTTTCCCTGTTACCTTACCTTCAGTTTCAGCTCAAATTTGAAAAATTTGAACTGCAAATACTGATAACTTGAGAACGAAAAGAGCTTGAATAACTTTCCGAAGTGACAAGACAAGTTAGGCTCAGACTAAAGAGCTTTAGAAATAAATATCAGTCTCTTTTATTTCATGGAAAAAGCTCTTTTCGTTCTCAAGATATCTTAATGTTAAGTTTGAAAATTAAGCCATCTTGGATAAACAAGAATGTCAAAAATTTGATCTATTAAAAATTTAAGCTCTATTAAATAATAGTACTAAGAAATCTGTATAATATATTTTACAAGTTCTATACTTACTTTACTCTGATGCATTCGCAGAATATAACAATATATAAGATATCTTTTCGGAATAGTTTTTGCTTGGTGCAATGACAGATCAATTGAAAAGCAATTGAGACAGTTGTTTTAAAGTTAGTCATGTGATATTTTAGAAAGTTATGATTGGTCAAATGAGAGGTGAATTGAAACCAATTGAAGTTGCTGATGACGAAGAAGATATAGAAGAAGAAGAGGAAGAAGAAGTTGCCGTGCCAACAAAAACTACAAACAGTACAAACAAGTAAGCCTGCAACATGAATTTTTAAATATTTTTGCTCAGTTATTTTTATGTTTTATTATGTAATAGTAGCTGATATCTATTTAATTATATTGGAGTATAGAAGTAGATGGGTTGCTGGTTAGGTTAGAAAAATTCCAAGATGTTTGTGCTTTTAAATTTACATGTTTTTAATACTGTAAATACAACTTTTCTTTAAATGACAATATCATGACAACTACAATGGTTACATTTCTATTTCAAATGGACTTGGAGCATAACTTTTTATCGACAATAGAAAGAAATCGATATATTTTGTTTTTGACATGTTTTTGATTTTGAGTTTTCAACAATAGTTGCTTAAATGGTTGTTACTTTCGGCTAATGCTAGCCAGTAGTATGTTATGAATGAATTTACATTTACTTCTGAGCAGTACGATTCCTCTAACGTTATTTCATACTGATTTATCTAGATCTAGTATTGATGGTATAGGTGGCAGTGTGTTCTCATTCTTCAAAGGGTTAGCTGGACAGAAGGCTATCACAAAAGAAGCAATGGCTCCTGTTCTTGATAAAATGAGGGAACATTTATGTTGTAAGACATTGAGTTTTAAATATTTCTTATTAATATTATGTATCCAGAGTAGTTTCCAGACCGTTTGACTGCTACGGGCGCCCAAAAAATGTCCCCCAAAACCTTTTTTTCTGCATATTTAAGACCATCAAATGCAAAAAGAGTACTAGCTAGAGGCTATATTGAAAACAGAACTAGGCTGCAAATATGCTGTTTTGAAGGGTTACAGAAGTTCTAAACTTATTAAATCATTGCTGGTAAAGTATAACTAATAAAAATGGTTAAAACCAATGTCCCAAAAATGCTTTGAGGGGATTATACGTTGTAGTTAAAAAATTAGTAGTAGTCTAAATTTAAAGAATGCAGCTCAGTATCTTTGTAAATGAAAAAAAATAAAATAATATTCAAGCAATTTCTAAAATTATTTTATAAAAGTAAACAACATTCAATTAATCTATAATTTTTTTGTAAAATACATGTCTTGAAATAACCGTAGTTATTGATAGTCAGTTAGAGACATTTGAAATATGCAATACTGTAGATGAGTTTGACTGATAGAAGAGACATAATATTACTGTTAGAAACAGCATATTTATTTATTATTTGATCTATTATTGATGGTTTATTTTTTTATTTTTTAGCAAAGAATGTTGCAACAGATATTTCCGAGAAACTTTGTAACTCTGTAGCTTTTAAATTGGAAGGAAAGGTTTTAGGAACATTCACAGGTAATTATAAAAGTATAATACAATATTTTAGCTGGGTTTAAATCGGGTGCCCGGTCTCTTGTTGTTGTTTTGACTACAGGGTTTATTAAATTTTTTTGTAGAAAATAGGATTTTAGCTGTAAAGATTTTAGCTGTAAAGCTTATTCAAATTTTCATTATTTCAGTATGATGTGACAAAGAAATTTTGTTCCTTCATTAAATAAAATTTTGAAATATTTATGCTTTACTACGAGGCTAGACCCACTTGTCCCTTCAAGAAAGTAGGGAGGTGTTGTCATTTAATGAATTAATATGATATCTTAAAGGAAATCCGAAATTCTCTACGGAAAAATAATAAAAATTCACCATAGGTAATTCGAAATTTCACAGCAACCCAACTTTAAACTAAATATCTTTTTTTTCTTAATATCTCTAGCAATACTTTTTTGTGCATCTTCTGAAGTATCTTGTAGGCAAGAAACTTCTTCGACACTTTTAATTTCACGGATTTTCGTCTATATTCTGTACATTTTCTTTAAAAGTATAATGTTTTTGCAACTATAAACTCGTTCAAAATATCTGCCATCATTTTAACCGCCTAAACTTTCGTATATGTTGTTTCTTCGCGTATACTTTCATATCACATTAGCGGGATAAAAAAAAAATTAGAATTTCGGATTTCCTTTAAGATTTTGAAAACATTGTAGTTACTCTTCTTTTTCAAAATTAATAGTTATTATTTTTGGAATCATCTAGGAGTTACATCTGCCATCAGAACTAGTATGCAAGAATCGATTGTACAAATTTTAACACCAAAAAAACGTATTGATATATTGCGAGATGTTATGGACGCTAAGAAGAAAGGGAAACCTTATGTGATCGTATTCTGTGGTGTGAATGGTGTAGGGAAATCTACAAACCTTGCAAAGGTATATTGAAGGTTTTTTGGATCCTTTTATTGGACTCCCGGCTTTGCCGACGGAGTCCTATAAATTCAGGCTTGTCCGTCCGTTTGTCCATTGATTTCTCAGAATTGCTTCATTGGTTTTTTCTGATTTTTTGCATGATGATAGGCATCCATAAAGGCTAAAAACTGACGAAGCTGGATTTTTCTCAAAAATTCTCGTTTGCCCAAGATCGGGGTAAATGGGTCAAATTTGGGCCCAAATATACATTTTGTCCTATATCTCAAGATTCGTTCATTAGATTTTTCTATTTTTTTGCATAAAGCTAGAACATCATAAGAAGTAAAAAATCACACTATTCCTATATTTCCGAAAATTCTTGTTTTGGGAAAGCGATGTAAATTTGGGCCAAAAATGGTTATTTTGCCATGTATCTTGAGCATAATAAAGTGGTAAAAAATGACAGAATTCTTCTATTTCTGAAAATTATTATTTTGGGCAAGCAAGGCATATTAGGGCTTAAAATATATACATTTTGCCCTATATCTTAAATCATACTCCTTTCTTAGGCTTGTCTAGTCAATTTCATAATTATCCAGCAGTCAATCTTTCTTGTTTATTTTATCCTACTTCTTTTCATGATATCTTATATATTACCAAGTTTCTATTTATATTATGTAGTATAATTTTATATTCCATATAGAGATATATATATAGGGATTTGAACTGCCGGTTAAGCATCGTGCGGTATTCGCTTAATGTGACATAAGTTCCTTAAGTTGATATCGGTCGGTTAGCTCAGTAAGTTAGAGCGTCGCGGATCTAACGCGAAGGTTGTGGGTTCGAAACCCCCTCCGTCTAAATTTCTGCATATCACTTTATATAGAATATATTAAAAGCATTTATAATCTTGTTTGAACTCCCTTACATTTAACTTTGCTTACAAGTTAATGAAATAGTTATTATCTTTAGATTTGTTTTTGGCTGCTTGAAAATAACCATCGTGTTATGATTGCTGCATGCGATACATTTCGTTCGGGCGCTGTTGAACAGTTAAGAACACATTGTTGTCGTTTGAAAGCTCTCCACCCTAAAGCTGTTGAAAGTGAACCTGAAAAGGTGGTTCTTTACGATAAAGGCTATGGTAAAGATGCTGCTGCAGTTTCTATGGAAGCCATTAGTTTAGGTAGGTAGGTTTAACAACACAACGTTCAATTAATTTTTTTTATTTAACTTATCGTATATAGACTATAGACTATGATATATTGCTAGAGAAACATTTCAATGTCTAATTATTCCACAAACTTCTCTTTTTAGCACGTGATTTGAAGTGTGACGTAGTATTAGTTGATACGGCTGGCCGTATGCAAGATAATGAGCCACTCATGAGATCATTAGCTAAAGTAAGTCTCAATACGTTAAAGTTATGTAGTTCCATTGCGGTTTTTAGCAAATCTGGAGACCTTGAAATTTGAATATCGTTACGCGTGAGGCTTTAGAAAAAAAAAGGGAACCAAATCTTTCATTTGTTATGATCTAGCATTTGAAAAGAAAGCATTAGAAAATCGATTTAAGGCAAAAAAAATAATTCTCATTTGCTGCATAAAAGGGATTTAGGTTAGTGATAGTATTGTTTGTTTTTCTCTTTTTAAACATTTTTTCTTTCTTTTAGTTGATCAAGCAAAATGATCCTGACTTGGTTTTATTCGTTGGTGAAGCATTAGTTGGTAATGATGGGGTGGATCAGTTGAGGAAGTTTAATCAAGCATTAGCTGATCATTCTGATGTGAATAACCCTCATCTTATTGATGGTATTGTGTTGACAAAGTTTGATACTATAGATGATAAGGTATGTGTCATAGACTTCATCAAAATATTCTTACTCCAAGGATACTAACACCCATAAGACCTCTTTAATTTGAAAATACTTTCACGGTTTAAAGTTAAATTATTATTTTTTGGACCCCCGGCCGTAACACCCAGATCTCAGGAACCGCTCATTATTTTTTTCTAATTTTTTGCATGAAGTTAGAACATAAATGTAGATAAGTGACGAAGCCCGATTTTTTTAGAAAACTTTTGTTGTCATGGAAACAGGGTCAAAAGGTCCAAAAAATGACATTTTTGAGAATATCTCAAGATCCGATCATCAGATTTTTTTAATCAATTACGGGGGTCCACTGGTAATTTATCCCTTGTTACATGAAAAAATAATTGCGGAAAACGCGAAAGTTGCTCTCATTAAAGTATGTAGCATGTTTTTCCCTCCGTTATTTTCTTTGTCAGATTTGCCGAATTTGATGTCACAGCTACAACTAGTTCAATTTATATAATGAAAGTCTTTCCAATGAATCTAAAATTTTGTTATCAAATGTACTTTGAATGAATAACGAATTATATAATTTTATAATTTAGGTTGGTGCATCCATTTCAATGACATATGAAACTGGACAACCTATTGTTTTCGTTGGTACTGGTCAGACTTACACTGACTTACGAAACTTAAATGTGAATGCTGTCGTCAAAGCTTTATTAAAATCCTAAATCATAATTTATTATTATACTGACATAAATTTATAAAATTTTTAATCCATTTTTATTTCTAAATAATTCTCCTAAAAAACTGAGACTAATTGTAAATTAACAATTATTTTATTGCTTATTTGGTTTGTTATATTTTTACAGGGGAACATACTATAAATGGAGGAGGAATTTTTATTATAAACACTTCGATAAGAAGTCAAAATTGAATTGAAAATATATATTTACTAGTACCATAAATTACCTGTAATGTTTTTATTCGTCCTGTTATAAACTAAATAAACTACTTATACAGAGGAATATACCTATACATACTTGCTCCTTAAAATCGGATCACCTAACTAGATCACTTTATTTTTAATTTGGATCGTCTTTTATCAGTTTTCACGTTGTCTATCTTAAAAAAATGAAACATTTTATAAATTTAAGGTGGACGCCAGTTTTGTCATTCAGACAACGTTAAAAATTAACACCTGTCAACCTTCGTTCTAAGGTAGTATAAGTGTGAAAACAGCTATTAACAAAAAGTTTTAAAAAAGTTTTTTTAGTCCGAAAATCACTTTTTATGGCTTTAAAAAGGACCAAAAAATAAAAGTTTAAATTTAAGTGGCTTTTAAATGCTTAAAGAGTCGATATCCGATGTAATGCATTGCGGGGTTTGTGTTCGAAATTTTGGTTAGCTAGAATTTCAACTTTAATTTTACGCTCAGTAGAAGTAAACAAATGAGACGCAATGCAGCATAGTAAAAACTCTAACCAGATACACTTCATGTTAATAAGATGTTTATTTCAAGCCATTATTTAGAAAGACTTCACATACGAAGTGAGTGTTAATAAGGCTTAATATTTTTAACATTTATATCAGAGAACATTTACACCGAAAGTGACTTATTTAATATAATATAAAGGATAAAAGACATGCATCAAAAAAACAATGGTTAAGATGCTAGTTAATTGTGGTATTTATTATAATGTTTTTACATTTTTCATTCATTCTCTTTTTCATATTAATCCAGCCTAAAATTGAAATAGAAAATGTATCGTGTACATTATCTTGTATTTTTATTACAAAAAAACCTTAGCAACTTTGAAAATTTCTTATTTATTTTTTCTGGTTAAACCATGAAAATATAAATATAGATTATTCTCTATTTATATTTCCATGGTAAAACAAATTGACTTGTAATTTTAGATTAAATTTTCTCCATGAAGCGTTACGAAGTTGTTACGAGAAGGTACGGAAGAGTCGTGGAACTGAAAAAATAGTTTTAAAAAATGCAAATAAATTAAGGGTCATCATGTAAAGTCCCTTTAGTCTGAAACAGCATTGAAACGGTCTTTCACCTAAACACAACAAACGCTGTGTTTCAACTTCGTTTTTAGAAAAAATGAATTCAATAATTAGAAAGCCTGACAAAAACTATATAGAAAACATTTAAACGAATATTGGCATTTTCTTTACTGAAATTTTTTTTTTTCAATTTTCGTCAAAAAATCTTTTGACATGATTTTTAACAACTTTGGTAAAGAAAAATGACTATATATGTTAGATTAAATGTCTTTAGTATAGTTTTTGACGAGCTTTCTAATGATCTAATTCATTTTTTCTAAAAACGAAGTTGAAATTCGACGTTTTCCATAGTACAGTAGTAGGTAATTTTTCATAAGTAATGCTGAAAAATAGACTTTTTTAGGCATAACTTTTTTTCCCCAAGAGGTATTTCGAAGGATTTTGGATTATATTAAAGTGGATAAGATGCTGATCATATTGATACCAAATTTGTCTTTATATCAGTTTATTCTAGGTTGCTGTCCATTTGAGCTTAAATCCCAGACTATTTCTTCTTTAAAACCCTGGAAAATATAAGGGAACGAAAAATATGGAGGCGTGAAAAAGACAACGGCACTTATCAACGGCACTTATAATATATTTGTTTATTGTGTAATGTATTTACCTTTTTTTTAAACCTGTCGATGTTTATTCTCATAAGAGCGACCATTCTTGTATTCCGTTTAATCAGTTCCTCACGAAGGAACTCTTTCTAAATAAAATTTCGTATATTTATTATTATTATTGTCGTTATTATATTTATTCATCCACTCTGGATTTCTCCAGGCACAGGTATAAAGAAAATTATATGAACGAAAAACCCTCTAAAACAAAGATTCCGTAAAATTGAAACTCCTCGTCTCGTTTATAGTCTTCTCTATTTCAACTCGATAAAAAGCTGATATATGGAAAGAAAGAACGAGAATCGCGTGCCAGAGCCCTTAGCGAAAACTATAGGTATTGCTTTTATCAATAAATAAGATAACTCTTATTTGCCCCTTCTTTAAGTAACTAATACCATTACGACTACTTACTTCTGATAATAACAGCGTTAGATTTTGTTTCAACGCTCTTAATTCCGCGAAATCACATTCTCCAGGTAGACCAGGCCATCCCATATCTCCGTGTGCTCCTATGTGTCCGTGTGGTCCGGAGCCTCCCTAGAAAAAAATAAACATTAAGTCTTACTTTAAGGGAATTAAATTTTGCGGGAAAAAATTAAATGTAAAATACAACTAATGCGAGTATTATAAAAAAACAAACTAAAAAGATAAAGTAAGGGAAAAATTACGCGGAAAGCTAAGCCTAAATCAATGAAAACGTATATTCTTAAATGTTTACATGGTTTCTACTTGAGATAAACATCGTTACCAGAATACAGTTTCGCAGAAAAGGAAGACTGGACTCACACATTTTAGAAAAAAAAAGATTGAATTGAGACAATTTCGCCTGATATTAGAATAATTATTATAAAGCATCTATGAAATAAAACAAAGTTACCTTTATCCCAGGTTTCCCTTGTACTCCATCTTTACCCTCTTTACCATCTTTACCAGCTTCTCCATTCCTGCCACGAGGACCATACACGGTTTTACCGGTAGCTCCCGGTTTTCCGGCTAAACCATCAGGACAAAGTGTCGACTGTAAAAAGATAAGCAAGTTTCATAGAGTAACTCTATATTCTATAGCTTTTAACCCTATTCGAATGGGTTTTTTAGATTGACTTGTGTACCTTTGAAAAACAAGCAAGCATTTCACAAATTTAATGTGAAATCAGTACCCTTAATTTTTAAATGAAGTACAATAAAGAAAATTTTTGAGGAGGAGAAATTTATCAAGCATGTACCACGATAAGATCTGATGAATATGTGAAGAATAAAACAAAAATACTACCAGACTCAGGTTGCATGAAAGAAAAGTTTCAGTATTAAGTTTTTGCAAGTTTTTCACATTACAAACCATCTACGTCAAACCATCTACTAGCTAAGTTACATTACAAACCATCTACTAGCTAAGTTACTTTACAAACTATCTACTAGCTAAGTTATACTACAAACCATCTACGTCAAACCATCTACTAGCTAAGTTACATTACAAACCACCTACTAGCTAAGTTACTTTACAAACCATCTACTAGCTAAGTTACATTACAAACCACCTACTAGCTAAGTTACATTACAAACAATCTACGTCAAACCATCTACTAGCTAAGTTACTTTATAAACCATCTACTAGCTAAGTTACATACAAACCATCTACGTCAAACCTTCTACTAGCTAAGTTACTTTACAAACCATCTACTAGCTAAGTTACATTACAAACCACCTACTAGCTAAGTTATTTTACAAACCATCTACTAGCTAAGTTACTTTACAAACCATCTACGTCAAACCATCTACTAGCTAAGTTACATTACAAACCATCTACTAGCTAAGTTACTTTACAAACCATCTACGTCAAACCATCTACTAGCTAAGTTACTTTACAAACCATCTACTAGCTAAGTTACTTTACAAAAAAGCTCAAGTAGAAAATGGTCTTAAGTGATTATATTGGATGAAAATGAAAACATACCGTATGACAGGGAAATAAAAAAACAGCAAATCCAAAACAAAACCATAATATTCGTAACACTTCCATTCTTCAATATTGCAAAATAAGTTTCTTATGTTCTGATAAATTTAGCATAAATTTATGTTCACAGTTGTGTAAACAAAAAAATATTACACATATTTAAATTATAACGAAAAGTTTGCTTTTTTTAAAGTTCTCCCTCGTTATATCGTTAGATCCAATAGTTTTATCATTTATCAATAAGGATTTATAAACATTTCTTCTGTAACTCTAGCAAATTGAATATGAATATTTAATGAAGATTCGTCGTTGAGTTTATGCAGATGGTGTCATTATTGAACCTACTCTTTTAAAGTGAGATATGAGGTCATAACGTCGTTATATACCAGAGATATCCGTCGCATGCTTTTTACTTCTTTATTGGGACAATGTTACATCTAAAAATAGTAATACACAATTTGAAGATGGGTTTTCATGGTAATATACCTTTAAGGGCACTTAGTTACGTGGATAAAATGGATAACCAAATTGTGTAATGACACGAAATACTCGCAATTTGTTTTATAAAACATATAACAATTTTAATTAAAAAATGAATCAAAAGGAATTCTGTCATGTTTTAAGTATGATATTTTTGATTTTCAAGTATAACTTCAACAATTATATTTCACGTTGTACAACGGTTTGTAACTTCATTTACATCCCTATAATCAACCATGACCTTAAGGGAAGAAATTTTCGTGTGGAAACTACAGTATCTCTTTGCTTATATTGATGAAATTTGAGAAAAAAGTGAAATTTGTTTGTTTCGCAAAATTTATTTTCGAGATTTTAGTGCTATATCGCAAAAATTTCTTCCCTTATTGTAGTTGTATTTCAAAGCATTAGTTGCCACAGTATGTACACCTAAATACGTGAACTTACCCTAGAAAGCCTCTACCAGACCATACATTAGGTATCAACTTCAACGATTTGTTCACCAACTTGTTGTCCAGTTTTCTTTGAACCGTCACATTAATTTCAGTCTGTAAAATAATAACAAAAAAAATAATATAATAAATAAAACTTAGTTACATTAAAGATTACTAAAACTCAATTGGAGAAAATCAAGCCACAGAAACTATTATTATTGTATAATTTTATATAACCAACATTTCAAGAGTTATGACAATAACAGTAACAATAAACTACAGGATATCCCCCCCTTCTTGCGTTCAATTCATATATTTTAACTGGATTAAATTTCTTACCCCCTTCGAGTTATTAACCAACTCCCCTATCACTTTCAATCCACTGAAATTATCAAGCGTGATACTTCCGAATCGAGTGACCATATCATTCACTTCTAACCCCTAAAGTATATATAATAATGCTATAGAGCTAGCAGTACTTTTTACTTTAGTATTACAACAGATATTCCTATTTCAATTCATATTGCCGTTAAGTGTCGCCGTTAAGTGCCGTTTAAGTTAAGTGGGGTTTTACAGCCTCTTGTGATATAGCTGTACTAAATATACCAAGAGAGTAAAAGGAGTAAATATTTGACAAAATTTTGTTACCATTATAACCTTATTGTAGCGTAAATTGACATTTACTTAACAGCAACGTAAATGAGAACGCAATAACAATGCAAATTACAACGTAATGACAACAAAAATGAGAACGCATATGAAAACGTAATAGCGTAAATGATAATATAAATGACTACGGAATTAAAATGTTAATGAAATGTTATTGTAAATGACAATGTAGTAAAAATAAGGGATGGATTACCAGTGGGACTCCCGGTTTAATCTTTCTTTTTTACAAAAATTGTAAAGAAAATGTCTATATAAAGATTACCAAATTTGACCTTTTGACCTTGTTTCATGATTTCTAAAAAATCTTGTTCTGACACTTTTTTTCATTTATGACACTTTTACTTCATGCAAAAAAATCAGACAAAATCAATAAACGGTTCCAGAGATAGCTGGGTTATGTAACAAATTTTGACCTTTTGACCCCAGTTAGGTGCAAACAAATATTTTCATTTCAATTTATACTTTATACTTATCTCTACAAAAAATTAAAAAATTCTGATGAAAGGATCTTGTGATAAATTGAAAAAATATCTATTACGGCTCAAGTTTGACATTTTGACCTTGTTTCCATGGAAACAAGAAATTTTCTAAAAAATCAGGCTCCTTCACTTTTCATCATTCATGACCCTTTCATGACACCCATGTCAGTTTGTATCATACCTTTATCTAACTTTGGGTAAAAAAATACAAAAATTCTATGAACAGATCTTGAAACATACAATTTTGGGCTAAATTTGACTTTCGACCCTGTTTCCATGGAAACGAGAATTTTTTTGAAAAATCGGGCTTTGCCCCTTTTCTACAATCAAGACCCTTTAACTTCATGCAAAATATCAGAAAAATCCTAATATCGGTTCCTGAGATAAACGTGTTATGTACGTACGTACAGACAAGCCTCAGTTTATAGGACTCCTTTCAACAACAAGAACAACAAGAACAAATTCTTTTTTCAAAGCAAATAAGAAATTACAATATCAGAGAAAACTATTTACAATAACAATTATATAAT
>JAYJMI010342180.1:0-16919 GCA_036873855.1 Sarsia tubulosa
ATCCATGCCTTGTTTATATCCCATCATTCCAGTTTAATCTATTTTAAACTGAGGCGAGACTTTTCACACAGTCTCGTAACGTTTTGGTCCCTTTCGGCGTAATTTTTCCATAAAACTCTATTTATGAGACAGTCTCCCAACTGAAGCCCTACATTTAACTGTGGTTTTCCAACCATCACAAAACGCGTTAAAGCTCTTTCAGTTCGTGCCATTCAAGTCGACTCTCAACTCCTTTCGTGCTCCACTCATTGCTGCCTCGACGTGATGTGGCCTTCAGCGGGCCCCAATCACTTTCTACGTAGCACCCATTTGGATGATTCAATACCGTCTAGTGGCAGGTTGAAGGTCATCTTGTAACTATTTGATTTTGCATCGAAGTCCGTCTGCCAGAAATCGTTGCCATGATTGGATTGATCTAGCTGAACCTCATTGCCATCGACGATTTGATACAAGGTATAAGCTTTGGCGGACTTGAGGCCTTCGAAGCGTATAGGCACGATCCCCAAGCCGCCTTTAATCTGTAGGGCGATCTCTGGATCGTCCGCTTGGATGATGATTGGGTAAGTATGTAGTAAGGTGCCGCCTGAGACTTGAACGTCCAAATCATTGCCGACTGCTGCGCGGTGGATCGTTTTCCACGATTTAGGGTGTTCGGCGAGATGTGCTCTGAAAGCTTCATTCGGGCCGTAGTAGTCGTCAGCGATTCGTGGCAATGTGATCCATTCGAGATCCATTTTGACACTGTCTTGCGGGAGGTAGCGAGTCACGCCAGCTGGTGGAGTGAGGTAGAGATCTAGATTCTTACGCCCGTCATCAAGTGCCATCAGAACGGCCATACTAATGGTCGGATTAGTGTAAGTTTTGCCATTAAATGTAGCCTCGTAGGATCGGATGATGAGCCCGCGACTACCTGTGCCCCAATCTTTATCATGATTCGTATAACCACCAGGGAAGCCTACCCACCAAGGGCCTTTGCCGGATAGGGTGACTCGGTCAATATACATTTCGCCCAACTCTAGGTCGGAGGGCACCTCTTCAGTTTTCAGTAGACCGCTACGGTTACCATAAGCAATCGTTGGGGAAATCGACCGAATGGATCCGCCCATTTTAAAGAGCCATCCGTCTTCTGCACTGATTTCCTGGTTAAAGCAGTAGTCAATGTCTTGAAATGTCCGCGCGAAATCATCTGTGCGTAAGGTGCGAATCGTCGCGGCGACGTCCACTTCGCGTTGGCTGCCGTAGCAACCATCGTGGCGAACTTCAGTCAGGCACGGACCGTGTGCCATGTAGGCGGTTTTCAATTCACTGAAATAGAGTTTTTGATCCTTGGCGTCATTTACTTTCAGCCAGTCGCCGCCCCATGCAGCATCGGTCCAATTCCATTTGCCACCTTTCAAGCCATTGCGCGCCATTAACATTCGGACATCTGTAATCGCGACATCGACACAGCTCATATCCATATCGAAGCAGAAGGTCTCGCCCCATGAGCCAATCGTCAGTTGATCCCAGCGACCGAGACCGCCGTAGCCGACTAATGAAAGCTGAGCATGGCTAGCCGAAGGTAATGTGCCGTAAAACGAATAAACGAGTCTCAATCGATAGGTCGATGTGCCAGGCTGGGCAGGAATTTGCATATAGGATCGCAAGTAGGCACCGAGTTTAGCATCATGCCAGTTCTTGCTCAGTTGAACGGGGATACCCGTAGGCACGCCGTCGATATCGCAGAGCATCGGGCAGACGCCCGTGACGTTGGCGACATCTCTTAGATAAAAAAGGAAGGGGACGTTGATCGCAGCATCGCCTGAATTCTCGACTACGATATCGAATTCGTCGTAGTTGCGTATGTCAGTATAGCCAGTCTTCCAGTCTCGTTGGACTTTCTTTACTTCGGCAATGTAGCCGTTGGTCATTGCGTCGAACTCAACCGGAAACGCTTGGCCATTTGCAGCATTCACTTGAACGGAGATCGGTGCCTGATCTACGGCAGCAGAACTGAAGTTACAGTTTAGAGTGACTTGATTCTTTTCGTCAACGGACCACTCCCCAGCGACCTTTTTTTCGGCCTGCCATTGGTGGTCCTCGTTTTTCAGACTCACCCGTAGCGTCGCGTCCTGCCAAACTGGATCTAGCATCGCAGGCACTTGATCGGCCTCGAAGTTTTCTTCTAGAATTAAACCTGTTCGCGAACTCAATTCAGTCGGCTTCGCTGTGTGCGCTTTCACTTCGTCCTCGGAAAGCGCGTGGTCCCATATGCGGATTTGATCAAACACGCCTGTGGAGAGCGCAGTGGCTTCACTGCCGTCTCGCCCAAGCCATAGAGCTCCGTCGCTCGGCATGCGGGCCTCTGCAATAGTTTCACTCCCTTGGAGTTTACCGTTTAAGTAGTAATTCATTACCTCTCCGTCGTAGCTGAGAACCAAATGATTCCAGATGCGAGCCAAGGGTTTGTAAGAGGGTTGTTTGATTGTATACTGATGCTCTGAGCCACCAATCGTGTTTAACACTGCCGACACTTTTCCATACTCCATCTTGAAGCCATAAAATCCAGCCGAGTTGGCATCCCCGTTTTTATTCAGTAGCCAACCTGCTCTCGGGTGCTCCAGGACTTCAGGTATGTTTACCCAGCACTCTACTGTGAAACTTCTGGAATCCACGCCGTCGTGTTCTGGAAGCTTCCGCGCGTTCTCTATGAGGCATAAGCCCGTGCCTTCCACTCCGCGGTGCCATCCTTCGGCATAGGATGAAGCGGGCGATACTTCGGCTGTCAAAGTCAGCGACTGCGGCCAGACCACGATATCCAGTAAGCCTTCACAATTGAGCACTTGGCCGTCGGCCGATTCAAATTTGAGACGTTGCAAATCATAGTGCTGTACCAGTCTACCGGATTCCCATAGAGATGCATCTAAGTGCTGCACTAGTTTACCCGCATCGTATTTACGTGCAACTTCTGGGTAAGTGGCATGTGTTCCTAGGCTAGGGCGGCAGCCGACGGCTCGATACACGATTCCTTCGGATTCGATCTCAATCGCCAGTTCGATTGGCTTCAGCTCATTCAACCGAGTCGCACCAGCTTTCATTGCTTCGCTGTAATCGAGCGCCGTATCATAGCGCCCAAAATTGGTTTGCTCGAAATTCTCGAGGTCCAGACTGAAGCCGTAGTAGCCAGTCTCGAAGCAGAGAACCGCAGCGGATGTATCATCTTCACTCTTGCGCATGCCGTTTAACCAATAGCTAAACGAGTGCTCTCGTTCGTTGATGGTGAGCGCAGAAATCTCAGAATCGTCGGGCATCGCGGAGGTAATGTTTAGTTGAGGCGTTTCATCGCCATAAGCGATAGAGCTTACGAATAAGCAACAGGTGGATATGAGTAGACTGGGATACATGGGCACAGAAGTTGGATTGAATAATCAGTTTATACAAAGTCAAAAGAACATAGGCTCATTGTTGGCGAACGGTGGTCTCGGCGAGACCACCCCACCTTATCAGTTTCCATTGGTTATGATTATGTATTTAGATTCATGAACCACCAGTGTGGCGATTCATCTTTCGGTGGTTGTTTACGTAGACGTTTACGAATGTCCGAGCGCTCGAGGATGAACTCGGGGCCATGCTCGACGCATTCGAATCCGAAGCGCTGCGGCAGTTTGGTGTAGAGCGAGCGGGGTGGAGCGAAGTCCTCTTCCAATCGCTTGAACCAGAGTCCCGTGTTCCATGTGTGGTAATATACCTGTTTGATGCCGAGCTCCTCGCGGAGAAACCAGATGGCGGCCATGAGCGTCGTCTCGTCCCACAGTTTTGTGAGTGGGGCGATGTGGCGATCATAGTAGCGAATGATGTTTCGAACAGGAATGCCCCACCACGTGTCTTTCATATTGAGCTTCTCATCCTGCAGCATGCGGTTGAGTCACATGCGGAGGCATCGAGCGTCACGCAGCCAATCGGTTTGGATTTCTTCAATCAGGGCGGTGCCCGAATCGAGATCGATGTCGAGGCGAGCCCATGACATGGTGTTGTCTTTGCCCGAACGAACCGGATGGCAGGAGTTGCCCCAATTGAATGGATCCTGATCTTCGTCGTCTTGATCGAGGTTGCGATAATCTCGGTTGTGTCCTGATGGGAAGTTGAGTTGTAGGACGAGATTACAGCCGCGGCGTGAGGTTTGATTCCAGCCGCGATAGTCGTCCGAATCGAAGTTCCCCCAGCTATCTAGTGTGAGTTTGAAAGCGCGCACGTCTTCGGACTGTGGCCAGAAGTAGTTTAAACTTTCGGAGTTCACCAAGCCGTCGGGTGCGGCTTTCAGGTATTCACTGAAGATCGGTTTGCGGGCGTAGGTGCTGAGTTGTTTATGCTGTTTGATTTCACGAGCCGGTAGAGTGTTCTGCCCGAGCTTCCATGACAGAAGTGGGAAAACGTAATGGTCTTTGTAGCTGTGATATAAAGTGCGGCCTTCCGGTAGGCAGCCGCGTATGAGGTCAATTTCTTGTGTTTTCATATGTGATGCCTGTGAAGGCGGTATGGGAGGTGGGGCGTGCTCGCCGAGCGCGCCGCTGGTTGGTTTCGTTTGAGTAGTTAGTGTTTGGCATTCTATTTCAGTTGCCGAACGGCGGCTTCGGCGAAGCCGCCTTACCTTTAAAATAAATGAAAAAGCCCCGGAGCTTTGTTGCTCCGGAGCTTAGCTAGATGAGTTTGACGAGTCGTTGAGTCAGGTCCTGTCCGTCACCGACGGTGATTTTCAGGTTGGCTTTCTCAGCGATGCGCTCGACAGACTCGAGTTCACGCAGACGCATGAGGGTCGGGTTCTGCTCGATCAGCTTCGCAGAGTTCAGCTGGCTTCGCATTGCCGCAGTTTCCTCACGACGTTTGATGTTGTTGGCCTGCGCCGCTTTTTCAGCTTCGATGACTTGGTTGAGTAAGTCCTTCATGTCACCCGGGAGGATGACGTCACGGATACCCAGACCTTTGACTTCGAGGCCGTAGCTTTCAGCTTTAGAGCGGATCGCGTTGAGCGCTTCGTTAGCGACGGCAGACTTGTCGGCCAGCAATTGGTCGAGTGTGCGGCCACCGACTTCAGCTCGGATGATGAGCTGGATTTCTCGGTAGAGCGCTTGCTCGACGTCCTTAGCAGTCTCGGCGACTTTACGCACGTCGACGATGTTGTAGCTCAGCACGGCATTGAGTCGCAGAGTGACCTTATCGGCAGTCATGATTTCTTGACCAGTTACATCGACGATTTTTTCGCGCAGGTCGAACTGGTAGATGCGGACGGTGCCGACATTTTTCCAGAACGCGTAGCGGCCTGCTGAAAGGACTTCGACGAACTTACCATCGATATAGAGCACGCCGACTTTGCCATCCTCGATGTCGTGGATGTTCAAGTGGACGGCGACGTCTTTGTCTTTGGTGATGACGTCGAACTGTGCGTGTTGAAAACGTGCTTGCTCGATGTCGATGACCTCGACTCGTGCGTTCACTGGAGCGTTCCAGTAGCCGTAGAGTCCAGGTTTCAGGATGCCGTAGAAACGGCCGTCCAGCCAGACGAGGGCGCGTTGATTGTCTTTGAGGTCGATGAATGTCGCGCGGTCGGTTACGTCAGCGTTGTCACGCAGTTGCTTGAGTTGTGCGACTGGGACTTCGATCCATGGTTCACTTTGCCAAACGATGTTGACGTAGAGTTCTCCACGAGGGTCGAAAATCCAAGAGCGTCCAGGCTCAAGCAACTCGACGAAACGACCATCACGGTATTTTAGACCGACATACTCGTGCGGAATGTGCACGTGGTTGATTAGTTTCATAATGATTGTGGGTTGTCGTTGTTTTTTGAATACAGCAGTCAGAATGACTGTTGTGAGGATTTGGTAGCGTAGGCGCGTCCCGCGCCGCATCGTTATGTGACGCAGGTTCGATGCTGACGGGTGCGATGCGGGACGCACCTGCGCTACCTAAAAAATGAGCCCGCAGAGAGTCGGACCAAATGATTGGCTACACAGTCGTGCACGGGGCGTGTTTGAGACACGGATCGGTCTTAGCGATTATCGGATCCGCTAAAAATCGTCCGTATGTGCATGTGCACACGTTGGAGATACTTTGCATTTCTTTGTTTCGCTTAGACTTCACCGGGCCGGTACCTACACGGCCACAGGTGACTTCTGTGCTGATTCTCGCTTGCACATAAATGTGCGAAGGAGTTTCTAGCGTTCACATGTCGCCCGAACTCTCTTTGGGCGGTTGGTGGCTGTTTAGTGGGCTGCCAAGCCCGTGTCGGGTAGGGAGGATTCGAACCTCCACTTCAGGGATTTCAGTCCTGTGAGCTACCATTGCTCTACTATCCAGTTACTGTCCGGGAATTGAACCCGGGACCAATTGATGATGAATCAACAGCTCTACCAATCTGAGCTAACAGTATGGAGTAATCAGTCGGAATTGAACCGACGATAACCTGTGATTGACAGGCTGCTTTACCACTTAGCTATGATTACGTGGGTTCCGTCTTAGAACGTCGAACAGAACACGGGACACTGACGGAAAAATCCGAGTAAACCGCGCCGTCGACCGGAAGTGAGAAAATTGCGGGAGAAGGAATTGCACCTTCACTGCTGGAGTCAGAGTCCACTGTGTGGCTTTTACACTACCTCCTATGAATATGGTCGCAGAGGTGGGATTTGCACCCACAGCCTCGGGCGTATGAGACCCGCACTCTAACTGATTGAGCTACTCTGCTGAAAGTGGTTGTAGAACCGGGACTTGCACCCGGACTCTCAGGCTTATCAAGCCTGCGCTTTGCTGCTTAAGCTATTCTACTGAAAATGGTGCCACATCGTGGACTTGCACCACGGCCTACCGGGTAAAAACCGGCTGTTCTGCTCGTTGAACTAATGAGGCGATTTCCGGCTTTGCCGGTACAGATTAAAAAGTTCTGCAAAAAATGGTGGACAGGGCAGGACTCAAACCTGCAAGGCGAAAACGCTCCGGGGTTACAATCCGGTGCCGCTATCAATTACGGCTCTACCTGTCCATTGGTGGGAGCACATGGAATCGCACCATGACTTTCTGGTCTTCAACCAGACGTGCAGACTCTCTACACCATGCTCCCTAGAATTGGCTCGGCGGGCAGGCCACGATCCTGCAACATTGGCCTTAACAGGGCCACGTTCTACCAATTGAACTACCGCCGATTGAAAGAAGTTAGGATTTAGAAACTAGAGTTTTATATTCTGAATTGAAAATGCACCTCTGACGGGAATTGCACCCGTATCAACTGATAGACAATCAGTTATCCTAGCTGTTGGACGACAGAGGAAAAAAGGTAGCGGCGGGCGTCCCTGCCTACCATCGCGGCGTTGTTCGTCATTGCTTCTCGAACGTGTGGTGCGCAGGGACGCGCGCCGCTACCTAGCTACCATAAATTTATATTTGTTTCCACCAGTTTGCGGTTTTTCGCCCCTCTCATGCTTCATTAATTGAATCATGGTTTGGACGCCATTTACGTGACGTTTGACCCTTCGCTTGCGGTGGATGGGAGACCATTAAACTGTGATTGGTGGAAACAAAAAAGCCCAAGCGCGGTAAGAGTGCGGCTTGGGCTTTAAGAAAATTTTGGTATTTCATCGTCTAGTGGAGACTAAACATGCGACCGCGATCACGCGGCTGAAATGTCTGTTTTCTACAAGCCCTTGCTTGTGGATTATCAAATGTCTGCGCAAGCAGCTCATCGGTCTTTAGTCTGGACCGTAGATAACTGCCACAGGGCATTTGTATATGTAAGTGAATTTTCATGTGTTTAAAAATGTAGGATGGCGAACTTGGTTTTGAAATATGATTGAGTCAAGTTTTTAATTACGTAAATCCTTAATGAATAACTACTTGAGAGTTTTTTTTGATAGCTCCGCATTGACGCAGATTACATCTCCTTAAGGAAGCGATCAATGTCGTGATGACGATAGCAAAAAGCCCGGATGCAGTGATGCAGTCCGGGCTTTTTGAAAGGGGCAGTGATACTTTAATTAACTCGTCTATATGTAAGTGCGTTTGATGAGTGCTACCTTTCTTGAACCGGACCTGCGGGCGCATGGATTGCCCTTAGGATACTCAAAAAGAATATCCCTTGTAGGTTGTATAGCTCTGTATTTGATTAGTCGCATGTTTAGTAAAGAGGTGTTTTTTGATGTCATCGAATCAAGGCCTGTCAATTTCGAAGGTGTTATTGGGGACATATTAATATATCGTGATACTTTGATGCTCGTATCAGCCTAGTTTTTTATTTACCCAACCAGATAAATGGAGTTCCGCATAGCACACGTAGAAATTCAGATACTCTTCGCTACTCGCGCTTAGCGAAGTGATGCTAGGAATGCCCGTGGTCCGCCGCTGACGTAGCCACCTTTTTTCTGTATTTTTCCAGATGAGTTTAACACGACAATGGTTGGATAGCCACGCACTCCATATTTTTTTGCTAATGTTTGATTCTGCGTAATCTCCGATTGAGTCAGGCTCTTCTTGCGAGGGAAGTCTAGTTTCACCAAAACGTAGTTCTTGTGAGCGTAGTCATTAAACTCTTTTTGCGAGAACACTTCTTTATCGAGTCGGATGCACCATCCGCACCAATCGGATCCTGTGAAGTTGAGTAGTAGTAGTTTTTTCTCCTTTTTAGCAATCGCTGAGGCTCGGTCGAAATTTGTAAACCAGGTGCCGGCTGTGTTACGGTTTTTCTGTTGCGTTAGGCGCTTCTGAGTTTCAGCTTTCATGGCTTGATCATGTTGTTTCGGTGTTATCCACTGCCCTCGGTAATTGATTAAACCAGCATCACGGTTCTGTGTTAGTGCTGCCTGCTCGTTGGCTCGTTCTGCCAAAAGTGCTTCCAAGTTTGAACTCATCGAGCTCACCTTATTGTGCTTGAGAATAATCTGACCTTTCCCATAGGTAAGAATCTGTTTGCTACCTGCGCTCAATTCGCCGTCTGGCTTGCCGAGTGCCTTAACCACGGCCTCGTAGCTTGAGCCGATTTGAACAGTCGTGGCGGATGCAGCAAAGGTGATGACAAGTATGAGGCAGAGGGTTGTTAGTTTGAGCTTGTGCATGCTCTCTGAGATGCCTGGTAATTCATTATGAGTCAACGTTGAAGCAATTGACTAAGCGCTTGGTATTCGACTTATGAGAGCGTTATTTTTGATTTGAGATTTCTTCTGAGTTCACCATTAAAATCCCAAAGACGATTCCTGCGACAGCCGAGTAGGTCGGGGCGACAAACCAACCGACAAAAGGAATCAGTAGGAGTAACATTCCCATTGCGGCGAATGCCAGCATTGGGATGAAGTGATGCCGCATGAGTCGGCAAGCTTCTCTAGGGTTATAGCCTTTTCGTTCGAGGTAGGGATCAACGTAACCGATTGCTCCGAGGAAGAGCTGGGTGGGCACTAGAAATGCCAGCATGAGTAGTGGCCCGAGAAGCGGAGCAAAGCCCAGCAG
Organism: Sarsia tubulosa; assembly: GCA_036873855.1. NCBI lineage: Eukaryota > Metazoa > Cnidaria > Hydrozoa > Anthoathecata > Corynidae > Sarsia > Sarsia tubulosa. The sequence goes on from JAYJMI010342180.1 coordinate 9,463, forward strand.
CACGCCTATGAGTATCGTGCCAAACGAAGCGATTACCGCATAGAGCGTAATCAGTAATGGTCGGGCCAATGAATCGATGAGTGGGCGCTCGCTCTCTTTGGACTCACCGCTGACTAAAACCTCTGCCTGGACCGACAGCTTGTCGAGAAATGGACCGTAGCAAACCATGATTAAATTTCGGTAGAGCACGTAGCCGGTTCCCGCGGCACTTGTTAGCAGTATCGCCATGACGACATATCGAATCCAAGCCGAATCACCTTCACTGCCACCGATTGAATTCTCTATCATTGCTCCAAAGAAATAGCTCAATGAAACCATGATGAAAAAGAGGACGGGAAGAAGTGTTGCCGTCAGTATGATCGGAACTAGCAGATACTTCCAGTAACCGTGATCCCAGATTATTTCGTGTGCCTTATGAAAGGCGAATTTGGTGTCAGAAATAGCTTTCATGCGATTTTTTGCACTTCACTGTTTAAAAGCTGAAACTGCAGTTGCCAATAATGATCACTATAATTCCTTGGATTAGGCAGAGGAGGCGTTGGGGGAGTTTCATTTTTTTGGTAAATCTTTTTTTCGAAACTTTTGAGGCGTCAGGTATCATTCAGCTGCTGGTACGTTTAGAGCAAGGCAGAATAGCGGTAGGTTTGAAACATAATGTGGTTTTTGTCGGTTTTCCAATATTTCGCAAAAATAGGTGGCTTCTCTTGTTTGCCGGATTCATTATTGGTTAGTGAGATTGTCTCGGGGGGCGAGGGGACGAATTCCGGTTTTGAAGGCGCAACGAAATCATTGGTTTTGAATGGGTTTACTTTTGGCACGCTACACCCAGATGATCTAAGTGCGCTCATAGTATGGAATCTTTAAAAAACCTTAACCAGAATTAAGAAACTGCGCATTTTCATTCATTGACCCGTTAGAGCAAATTATACCTTGTAATCTGAACATTGCCGTCTAGTACCAAACGTGATGAAGCATATAATAAAAATCGTAGGACCTTTCACGGTCTACTTGGCCACTTTATCGAGTTCTTTCGGAGCTATTAACCTTCAGTTGACAGAAGTTGGTACTGACGTCGTCGGGATTTACAGCGGTAGTATCGATGTGAGTAGTTTGACTCCATTTACCACAGGGCTGACAGTTTCAACCTTTTTTACTAACACGTTGCATCCCTCTATTGGCTTCACTGAAGTTAGTCTTACTGATGCTTCTTTGTCGGATATATATTTTTTGTCGGCAGTCAATTTCGGAGCGGGCTTTGGCTTGCAGACGATTACTTCATCGTCAGGTGGGTTTGCAGTGCGCGATAATTTCTTGGCAGTTCCTGAGGGCTATGCGGGTGGTAGTATCGACGCGACCATTACTTTGATGGGCGCTTCGTTCGCTTCCATGGGAATTACTTCAGGTGATTCAGGGTTGATTAGCGATTTAGGAGGAGTTGCAGGAGATGTCACTTGGTCTGCCGTGCCTGAACCGACTAGTAGCGGCTTACTTATTGGACTTGCTACTTTATGTTTTAGGATGTCTCTGCGGCGTAGGCGCGTTTAGTTTTATTCTTCCTGCTTGGGCGAGGAAGCATCGATTTTGCGTAGGAGCTTGTCATTAGCCTATCCTGCGTATCGTCGAACTCGATCAGGTTGAACCTCGGTTCCATGTCGATAAAGTCGCTAGATGTAACCGGCATAGTTTGCCGATTTTAAAGCAGATCGCGTCCAAACGATCTAAACCTACGAAGCAGTGAGTTACATGTTGAACGTATGGTCGAGTCTTCAGTGTTACATTGATTACAACCAAGCTTGTATCGGTAACAATCTCGCGCAGCATTAAACTTTTAATGGTTAGTATATTGATGCCTAATATTCTGAGGGCTGGAAAATACGTTGTGATTTTCTACATTAAAAAGTGAAATCTTAGAAATTGTGGGGTTGTGAGCGAAATCTTGATCGTTTGTTAAGCATCATGCTTTTCCGATTACAGTTCTTATACATTAGTCTGCTGTATATTTGACTATAAAGCTAGCGATGGATTGCGGTGGTAAATTGATGGTCATCGTCGTTTTGTCGATTTGAATGACTGCATTGGGTCTAAACGTTCCTGTTTCTTGGAGGCCAGTTTTTTTAGAAATTTCTCCAAGTCTAATCGCTTGAGTGACGAGTTGTTTTGTCTGCGTTTGATTTGTCCAATTAACCGCGAGAACTGTGAGCTCTTGTTCTTCAACGTTGTTGAGTAGAGAGCAGAGCACTGCGTCTTCTTTAGAATACCAAGTTGGCTTAAGTATCTGTGCCTTGAGTGGCAGGTGCTGCATGAAATTCTGCACGGCGTGGTAAATGGGCTTTTTCCTGTAACTTGTCTTGGTCTCGGGTTGGATGATACCCCATCCAGTCTTATGCCAATGTGAGTTGCTCAGTCGGTAAAGTATGAGTGCTTGCACGCCTCTGTTTAGATGGGATATGGAATTAGCCATTACGCGTACAGCGTAGTCCCAAGAGTCGGTTAGGTTTTCAGTAATTTTATCTCTAGGAGAGGCGTAGATCGTTTCGCCAAATTGAGTGACGTCGCTACCATACTCGGTCAGGAAAAGAGGTTTACTGCGTTTGGGATCTAAAGCAATGATTCCATCAATAAAGGGCTGCCACACGCCATAGCTGTATTCGGGGTTGGAACTGAGGAACTCGACTTCGTCCCATGTGTGCGCCGACCAGCCGTCAAGGCTCTTGAATGCACCGTTTTTCAGTGCGGCCATATAGGCGGGGGTTTTTCCGTAAAGATTGAGGAAGGCAAGGCCTGGGCCTAAGATTTTGACATCTTCCAAATTGTTATCTGCGAAGAGTCGGTCGCACATTTGGACTAGTGATGCATAGTCTCTAGGCGCTATATGCCCGTTCCAATGGCCATCAGGTTCGTTGGCCAATTCGATGTAATCAATCTTGATTCCTTGTTGCTTGAGAAATCGTAAATGTGCTGTGTAAAAGCGGGCGAGATCATCAATGTACTCTTCGCGAAGTTGGCCGCTGCTTTTGTCGATTCTCCAATGATAGGGGATCTCGAAGTGCACGAGCACGATTTTTACCTCACGTTCGCGTAGGAATTGATATGTATATTTAGCGCCAGCTAAGCGTCCAGGAGCGTCGCCATTGTAATTGCGCTCAATGTATTGGTAGAGTTCATCGACTGTGGCGTCGTGAGGAATTCGCTCGTCCACTGCATACCACAGTGGTCCTAACTCCATACGTACGAACTCAAGCTGAAGCTGATCGAAGGTTTCTGCGTAGAGCACATCTCCCGGGTGGATACCGATACCGAATCCTAGATAGTTCCCGTGTGTATTGTTAAGGTCAATTCGGCTGGCCGCATTGGGCGTCGCCTTTGGCGTGCTTAGCCCGGAATAAACTACCTTCACGATTACTAGGATCGTAAGGAGAAAAAGAGAGGGGAGGAGTTTCTTAGGCATTGAGAAATTCAAGATTCGTAGATCGCAGTATAAGAGGATTTACGAGGACCTTGTATTTCACTTTTTCGCAGGAACTAAGCGAATTATCTATTTCATGGGCAATCATTAGCGTCTCCACTTCGCTTGCGCTCTGCACTCAAAGGAAGGGAGACGCATTTGAATGCGTCAATTCGGCTTGGATGACATCCCACTGCCTGGCAGGTTTATCAGTTTACTTCGCAAGCTTCTTTGGTGCATCCACGCTACGGAGGTAGCGGAAATATTCAGAGTCTGTTCCGAGCATCAAAGTGGTCGAAGCACCTAGGGTGTTGGTGTAACTTTCCAGGGTTCTCAAGAATTTATAAAATTCTGGATCCGCTCCAAACGCTTGACTGTAGATCCGCGACGCCTCGGCGTCAGCACGACCACGAATTCCCTCAGCTTCACGCTCCGCCTCGGATTGAATTTCTGCCAATGATTTTTTAGTATCACCATCAATCTCGGCAGCTCGGCCTTCACCTTCAGAGCGAAACTGCTCTGCGATACGTTGGCGTTCGGCGATCATCCGATCAAAGACGCGCTGCTCAACTGCTTCGACATAATCGATGCGTTTGATGCGAATATCAATCAGCTCGATTCCCAATTCGGGCATTTGGCTGGCTGCCTGTAATAAGATCGACCGCACGAGTTCTTGCCGGCCGGTTTTCACCTCTTTCAAAAGGATTTCCTCGTCACTTTCGCCGCTGACTTGAACGCGTGCTAAATCTTCTTCGCTGATCTTCCAATCCTTTGAACGCACGATCTCAACGAGATCGGTTGCTGAGATTTTGTCGCGAACCACAGAGTCTAAAATGTCGTTCAGACGCATCGTTGCCCCACGCTCATTTTGAACGCGCTGCATGAAGACTAATGGATCCGCGATCCGCCATCGAGCGGTTGTATCCACCGAGATGAATTGTTCACCGCGTGTTGGGATTTGATTTGGATCGCCGTCCCATGAGATCACTCGCTTATCGAAGCGTCTGACTTCTTGAATGAAGGGCTTTTTGAAGTGCAGTCCAGGCTCGGTCACGGGATCACCGACAGGTGCACCGAGTTGAACGATCACGGCCTGCTCGGCTTCATCCAGAGTATACACTGAGGAGTAGAGCAAAAAGCCGCCGGCGATAGCCACAAGGGTGGCTCCGAATGAAAATATTTGTTTGTTGAGCATCTTATTTAGCCTTTGGGAATGTAGTTGAACCATCTCCGAGATTGAGGAGCGGTAATGGAGCGTTGCCTGCTTCTTCCATTATGTAGATCTTGCCCGCTTTCGGGAGGACCTTATCGATCATTTCGAGATACATCCGCTCGCGTGTGACTTGAGGGGCGTTTAAATATGCTTCGTAAATTGCAGTGAACCGTTCTGTTTCGCCTTTTGCGGCATTGATTCGTTTGGCTGCATAGCCTTCCGCTTCTGCGATCACCTGGCGTGCTTGTCCTTCAGCGCGCGGAATCACTTGGTTTCGACGTTTTTCGGCCTCGTTAATATAGCGCTCGCGCTCTTGCTCGGCTTGATTGACCTCATTGAATGCCGGCTTAACTGGACCTGGAGGCGTTACATCCTGCAACTCAATCGTGCTAATCTGTATCCCGAGTTCGAAGTGCTCCATGGCTTTTTGCAATTCCTGCTTTGCACTGGCTGCAACCTGCACACGCTTTTCAGTCAAAACATCACTACCTAGGCTATTACCCACGATGCGGCGCATGACTGCTTCCGATACGTCCCGCAAAGTCTGCTCCGGATCGCGTACTTTATGCAGGAACGCATCTGGATCACTCACTCGATATTGCACGACCCATTCCACATCAATGACTTTCAAATCGCCGGTTAGCATCAAAGACTCGTCTTGATGCTCTCGGTCCTTACGATAGGAAGTGCGCCCATCAATGCCCGTGGTGCGGAAGCCAAACTCTTGCTTCAGCACTCGTGCGGTGGGGACCATCTGCGCGGAATCAATACCAAAGGGCAATTTGAAGTGTAGTCCAGGCTCTTTCTGGGCAACGACGTGTCCAAAACGTTTCACTACGGCTTCTTCCTCAGGTTGCACAATATAAAAGCTGCTCATTGCGCCTGCGACGATTACAAGCAGCAGTGGGAGGAACACTACGAGTTTACGATACTTCTTTAAAGCATCCCAGTCGATATCATCCAGAGGATTTTGGTTCATTGGAGGCGGGGAATTTCGGTTCATAGTCTAATATTAATTTATTGTAAAGACGGAGATAAGGCCAAATGCCGCGTTCCGCAATAGAAACCAGACGGTTTATTGATATGAGTCGAAAAGGAGCTAGTGTGGTCACGATGTATACTCAGAGGAAGTAGCGATTGGCAGCCGTTTTAGACGGAAATGCTACTAATTTGATGGAGAACTCGCTGATTAATTCAAAAAAACCTTTTGGCTTCTCAATTACTTCAGGATAACTGGAACCATTAGTCTAGTGCTTTCAGCAAAAAACGAAGTTCATCTTCAATGTCTTCAGGCGCTGCAACCGTTTGCTCGATTTCTTTCCTCAACAGGACTCGATAGCGTTGACGTAAACGGTGTATTGCAACTCGCACAGCTGCCTCACTCATGCCCAAACCTTGAGCGACTTCTGCATGTGATTGTTCCTTGGTACGACCTGCTAAACATGGAGCAAGGGCGGCGAATTGCACGCCACGACCAGTCTTTGATTGATCAGCCTCTAAGATATGCATGACTCGATTTAGAAGTAGCCTCGCCCATTCCCGATCAAAGGCCTGATCGGGTGAACGCTCTGGTGAGGACCTTTTCAGCGACGCTTCTAAATCATTAATATCGATAGCTACCAACATACGAATATCTCGCTTTGCAGAACGATCAAAAGCGCGCATATCCGAAAGATAGTGCTTAAAACTACTCAGTAAAAACGAACGAAACCGACCGCGTTCAGGTCGAACGGTTGTCAGAGATTCCAGTCGTAGTAGTCGAGCGAAGAAGCCCTGTAACGCATCCTCTGCGTCAGCAGGCGCAAGCCCCTCTCGACGCGCCCGATGGTAGAGTGGTGGCCAGTAGATCCGGCAGAGCTCTTCCAATGCCTGCTTCGCATCAGGGTCCTCTACCTCGCCTCCTGCGGCGAGGACCATTGTCCAGCGTGTTGTCGCGAAAGCACTCATTCGGATAACTTCGGTTTAATCAGATAACCGACTCCACGCCACTTCCCGTCGCTTTCTTGTATTAGTGAAACGGTTTCGACCGCAGTTGGGTAATTTTCGAATTGGGTCTCGTAAATTAGAATACGGTACGCTCCGTCAGGGCCACCGGGTAAACGCTCGTAATTGGTTGAGCTCTGTAAGGTCCGGTGAAGCACATTCCCCAGTGGATGACGAACTGACTCAAGCGCCTGCGTCCACTCAACCTCCGACAGTTGATTCCTGAAAAATTGCCCTGCCGCTTTCCATGATTCTGCATACTCGCTACGATCCATCTGAGATAACCAGGCTTTAGCTTGATTTGTAACATCAGCATCCGGTGTTTGCTTGAGGTCTGCCTCAGTTTTTTGGCCACTTCGGGTGGTATTAAGCTGTGACTGCGCTTGGGAATTGGAACTAGGCCTAGCTACTGGCTTCGGTTTAATGAAGTAGCCAATCCCACGTCATTGACCATCACTTTCCTGCATCAGTGTAACCGTTTCGATCGCACTCGGTAGGTTTTCAAATGCGGATTCGAAAATTAGAATATGATACGCACCGTCAGAGGCACTGGGCAAACGCTCGCGGAAATTCGAGCTTTGTAATGTGCGGTCATTAAGATCCCCCAATGGCAAACGAACCGATTCAAGCGCCTCGATCCACTGCACTTCCGACAGTTGATCTCGGAAATATTGTCCCGCCGTTTCCCATGAGCCCGCGTATTCGCCTCGGTCCATTTCAGATAGCCAAGTCTTCGCCTGGTCTAGGCCGCGTGGACAAATAACTTATGTCATCCAATCCTTTATAGATGCGAGAGTAACAAAACCGAAGTAGTTC
>JAYJMI010343291.1:0-16915 GCA_036873855.1 Sarsia tubulosa
ATGCACTTAACTAGAAGAAAGGGAACATATACTCCCCATGTACTTAACTAGAAGAAAGGGAACATATACTCCCCATGCACTTAACTAGAAGAAATGGCAGCGTCTAAGGGTGCTTTTATGCTTACGTTTTTAACAAGATTCGAGTTTTTGAATTGATTGAATGAACAGTTTTTGATGTCTGTTAAAAAGACAGGGTTGGAAATTGAAATTCTCTTTTGAGTTAGGTGACAAACACAACCAAAACGTAAATATTCGCAGAACAATTTTAAAGTTCAAATTCATGAAAATAAGTATTTAGATCATTCATTGTATATTATATTTAAAGTGCCCACTGTTTGAATTCCCATTTGCTAGATCTATCTGGTTTTAAAAATGCCTTTTCAGGCCCTATTCTAGAAATGAAAGGCAGCGTCAGATTTTTGTTGAAAAGGGCACTTTTTAAGTAAGATTTTATTCAAAATTGTTGTTTTTTAAGTTAAATTAGAGAAAAAGGGCACTTTTTAGTAAATTTGCGTAGGGGCAGCGTCAGGTATTCGGACCCTCTTTGTTGTTAGAATAGGCCCTGCTTTTTGCCTTGTTTTTGAGTGACTGATTCTCAGACAACAAGATTCGATTGATTGTAACTAATAAATACAGTCAACTCTCTATGTTAGCTTACAAGAGATTTCATAAACAACAAAGAATGTTAATTGTATTTATCATCATGATTTTTATTGTTTATCCATATATTACACACCTACAAACTTCTCTTCTTACAGACACAATCAATGTCAACACAATATAAGTTAGAATTCCCATCAAAGTATTTTATTGATAAATAAGATATACAAATATTTGTGATGTCATAAGGCTGTCAAAAATTTTGATATTATAAGCATGCATTGAGATATGAAGATTTTCTTCGTAGATATAAATTTAATACATATTAAAAAGTTCATTAGAGTTGGTTAGACTAGGGTTGTTGGTTAAAGTTTGGTTTGGTTATGGTTACCAAAGTCTCATTTGTTGAGTACTTCTAAAAAGGGACTTTCATTAGGAGACTACTGTTTCTCAAGTTACAGAACTCATAAGTCACATTTGAATATTTGATAAATAATGAGGCATATTTATGATGTCATTAGCTATCAACTTTGATGTCATCCAAGATAAACGATAAGCATGCCTTAAAGATAAGAATTTTTTCTTCATAGATAGAAAGTTAATTAAATTATGGTTATCAAATAGTGCTGAAAGAAAGTTGTTTTTTATTGCTTACTGATAGACATTATACTTAATGCTCGTTTTTAAATCAATTGGTGAATACTATTTTGATAACTGTATCTCTTTAAAAGTATGCAAAATCTGAAATTGGTAATGCTTTGCGTCTCATCTGAAAGTGCTGTTTTATTATTTGGGGGCATTATTATTAAATTATTAATCAAAATATTAACCTAGCAAAGCAAGAGTGGAAGAATCCTTGTGAATTTTCATATTTTTTGTACTTTTTTTTACAGATTCCTACTTTAGGCAATTTTAAGATCAACAACAAAATTATTACCATTATTGGACTCCCAGCTTTGCTGACGTAGTCCTTTAAATCCAGTCTTGTTTGTTTATCCATTGATTTCTCAGAATTGCTTAATTAGTTTTTCTCATTTTTGCATGATGTTAGACATCCATTAAATGCTAAACTAGAAAAATTCTAGTTTGCCCATAACTGTTGTCAAAAGGTCAAAATTTATTACGTAAACTCAGCTATCTCCTGAGTCAATCATCAGTTTTCTCATCATATTTGCATGCAGTTAAAGTGTCATAATTGAAAACTGACAGAATATTTTTTTAGAAAATATCTTGTTATCATGGTATTACAAGGTCAAAAGGTCAAATTTGGTAAATCAAGATATTTCAATTTCTTTTCATCTTTTTCACAAAATGATTTGTACACTGAGAGTCCACTGGTAATTCATCTCTTTTTCTTTTAGTGAAAGTTATAATGTACACCAAAATTTTGCCCTTAACAATTTATATAAATACAGCCTTTAGTTTTGTTGAACTGCAATAGTTTTTACTCAAATTTTGAGGTTTACCATTATTTTATGCTTTTATCAGTTCCCTTTGCATCACGTTGCTCAGGTTTTTTGTGTCACAGTTTGCATAAGAGAATGATTAAGTCTATATTATAAAGATTAATAGTACAGTTCATTTAAAAGTCTCTCACAATAATATAGAGAAGATAATAAAACCAAAACCTTTTGCAAAACAGAATTTATAAAGACATTTTGTATTAGATTTTAATACTTTTTTTTGTTTTGCAAAATTGCAATGCTGCACTACAGACAAGATGATTTTAATTGATTCTAAAGAGGAGGCAAGTTTAGAATTTATTTTCTAGTTTTAAGAAAGAAACTTCTTTCTACTAGGCTTTTATTTATTAAATTGTTTTTTCCTGAAGTTAAAAAATGATACTACATCATTTCTTTCATTTGATGAAATTCACTCGCGAATGTGATTAAAACACAGGCCTCTCAATAGGTATTCAACTTAAGGTGATGAAACATAAAGGTTTTTCAGGGTCTACTGACTTGCATCTGTAATGTAGCTAGTTAGAGGCTGGAGAGTGGAACTGAGTAAGTACAAGTACTTTCTGGAATCCTTAGAACTGCAGTGGGTGTTGTTTTCTTTAGAGCTGGTTCAAGCTCTCTAAACACAGTAGCACTATTAGTGGGAGCTTTGAATACTTCAGAATTCAAGTATTATTAGCATTGGCATTGGTCCCTTATAGAAATAAAGTCTAAGACCTGACCAAGTAAAATATCAACTAAAGTGTGTTTCAAGAGTAAATGTTTGTTTCTGTGAACATGACGTATGTACTGATTTTAAAGATAACAGTTGGGAAAAACGTCTTGTAACATTATACATAGACTAAACATAGACTATAGAACTTTTCCTCTAATAGACAAAATCCTAAAAATGCTTGAAAATGATGCAACATGTCAATAAGAGTAAAAATCTCTATGAACAAGGGCAAATTTATTTCACAACATAGATTAATTACTAAACATAAAGTGTGTAATAAACATTACTAAACAGGAATGTACTATTAACTTGCTTAGACTAAATTACATTACTTATAATGACATTAAGATTTTAATGGAATGGTAATCAGTATGAATTAATTAACCAGTATTATTTTAAAGTAAATGAATGTTTTTAGATAAACAGATTACAATTATGGATTTGAATAGCTTCAAACAACTTGTTGAATTTAGCAAATGGATAATAAATTGTTGACTTAATTTGTTTATTGTTTTATACTGTTTATTTTTATAAGATGTTTTTATAGTATTATGGGAAATTCTTAATATTTTATATGAAGTTTTGAGTTTTAAATTTAGATATTATAATAAATACTATAAAATAGTAGTAGTAGTTTATGTAGTAGTGCATTTAGGGGAGGTGGGGCCATTTGTTTAAGTAGTAGTGCATTTAGGGGAGGTGAGGCCATACTTAAAGGTTGTGGCAACTTACAGAAAACTTTATCTTAAATCGAAGGCCATAAAATAAGATTCAAGAATTTTTTTGTTTCATCTTAAAACCTTTTTTCATTCAAAAGTTATTGGCATTTTTGTGATTTTGAAATTCTAGATAAACCCCCGGATTTGGGAAAGTTGTGATGTCATCACAAGTATGCAAGATTTTTCATGATGAATTTTGACAGATAGTAATTATGACTAGCGAAAAATTTAATAAGATTTTTGAGTTACCACAAGCAGGTTTTCAGTAGTATCATGTGTTTGTCAAGTTTCAGTGCTTTTGTACTTGTACCAAAGTTACTCATTTTTTGGATCCCCGGCTTTGCCGAAGGGATCCTATAAATTCAGCTCTGTTTGTCCGTCTGTCCGTATGTACTTAAAACGTTTCCTCAGAAACCGCTCATTATTTTTTTCTGATTTTTTGCACAAAGTTAAAGGATCATAAATGATGAAAAGTGACAGAGCCCGGTTTTTGACAAAAATTCTTATTTTCCCAAAATTGGGGTCAAAAGGTCAAAATTAGCCCAAAAATCAACATTTTTCAAAATATCTCAAGATCCCTCCATTATTTTATTTTCATTTTTTGCACAAAGTTAGAACTAAATAAAGGCTTCAAACTGGCATAAGTGTCATTATTCTGAAAATTCTTGTTTGCGGGTAACGGAGATCAAAAAGTCAAATTTTTGTGCGAAATTGCTATTTTGCATGATATCTCATGATACAAAGTGTCAATTCATTTAACATTTTGTACAATGATAGATATTATTAAAGTGTAGTATTGGATCCTGCATTTTTTTCATAATTTTGCTCATTCTGCATGATGAAGTCAAAAAGTCAAATTTGTGACATTAATGTTGATGTAAAGGTTTTAATATATTTATTGGACCCCCGGTTTCACCAAAGGGGTCCTATAAATTCAGCTCCGTTCGTCCGTCCGTTTGTTCGTCCGTCCGTCCGTTTGTCCGTAACACTCAGATCTCAGAAACCGCTCATTAGTTTTTTCTGATTTTTTGCATCAAGTTAAAACATCATAAATCTAGAAAAGTAACGAAGCCGGATTTTTTAGAAAACTCTTGTTGTCATGGAAATAGGGTCAAAAGGTCAATTTTGGCCCAAAAAATGACATTTTTTAGAATATCTCAAGATCCGATCATCAGTTTTTTAATATTTTGCACAAAGTTACCGTCAGTTTGCCCGTAACACCCAGATCTCAGAAACGGCTCGTTAGTTTTTTCTAATTTTTTGTATGAAGCTAATGCATCTTAATTGTAGATAAGTGGCGAAGCCCAATTTTTTTAGAAAACTCTTGTTGTCATGGAAGCAGGGTCAAAAGTTCAATATTGGCCCAAAAAATGACATTTTTTAGAATATCTCAAGATCCAATCTTCAGATTTTTTTAATATTTTGCACAAAGTTAGAGGGTAATATATGTTCAAAACTGACATAGGTGCCATATAACCGAAAACTTCTGTTCCTTTGAAATAGAGGTCAAAAAAACAATTTTTAATGTGGGATCCACTGGCAATTTATCCCTTGTTGTTTGCTATTTTGTCAAAGGCTAAGCATTTTCATGAGTACAATTATAATTCAATATCAGCATAAAATGTACAAATATACAGTTATATCATGACTTCGCTTACAAGACCTATTCTTTTTGTATAATTATTATTCCACATGAACTTGGCAGTAATTGAAAATACTTGAAATACTGTTTCTACTTTCATTCCATTCTGGATACTTGTTATTAATAATCACTCTAGGTAATGCATATGATATTAATATACATCTATCACAGTCCTAAAATAATTTTGCTTTTAGTATGGAAGTTACTAATGCTCAATTTTATGACATTTTGCTTGGTTGACCAATAAACCGTCTAAGATTCCCAGAAGAACCCATTTGTACCTTTAACTTCAGTTTTAGTTTGAACTAGCCTAAAAGACAGTTTCACTAACTGCGGTTCTGATTTTAGTTAGAGCACACACTTGAATTCACCCATGTCAACCTCTAAGTTGCTATTTTAAAGATGCAAGTCACTTTACTTTAATGGACCTGAAGTTTTCAGTTCACCAATGAATGTTAGAACCAACTGTAGCATAATATTCATCTCATTAAAGCTCTATTGACAACTGAGTACCCTTTTTGATTCTAGTTTTACACAGTTTGGGACATCAGAATTACAGATCATCAAATTTAACTACATCAACACTCAAACATATGTTTGATACTTCTCACTTTTACTAATAACTTTTTAATCCATCAATGTTCTATCTATGTTATGAGATCTAGTAATCAATTGATTGTATTGATTTACGAAATACTTTCATTGTTCAGAGCTTTAAAAATCAAATTTTTTTTATAAAAGTTCTTTTTGTTTTAGATAAAACATTTAAGATAAGAATGTTGTTTTAACATTTTATGTTTGTAGGAAATGGTTTATAAGAAAATGTAACACCATAGCTTTATCATCAAAACACAGTGATGTCATTTTCATAGTTTTTTATGTTGTTTTTGATTTGATTTTTTTAGCATTCATTTTCGAAATAGAATGGTATTTTGAAAAATCGATTTTATAAAAATAACACAACAACAAAGAATATTTTATCTCTGGTGATAAAAGAAAATTGTTAGACTATGTCACAAAAATAATGTATCTTTAAAAGTAGATTTTTTTAATTCTTATCAAAGTTTTGTGATGTCAGCAGTTTAAAAGTTTGTTATCATGATGATTAGCTTTACTGATTAAATTTTTGTAGTGATATTTTACATCCCCCCTGTTTAGGTTCATAGTTAGGAGGATAATTAATACATATTTAGTGTTTTTCCAGGAGGTATGGTATGATATATGATATATGATATAGTTTTTAAGGTTGATATTTTGGAGTTATTTATCAGCGAAAATGTCAAGAATTTCTAAAACTAGATTTTATGATAAAGTGTACAAGAATATTTTAGAATTAGTATAGACGTGGGATGAAGATAGATCAGTTGCAAATATTTATAAAGTTTAGGCATTCTGTAAATTATGAATCGAATTTTAGTGTAACATATCTATTCCCTATACAATTACTTTCACCTTTTTTTGTTTATTTTTGCTATTTGGGAAAAACTCTTAATGAATTCACTTAAAAACAGAAGATTATCATTTTATATAGTCAAAATGTTCTCTGATTGATAAACTGCTCACTATTTAATTTTTTGCACTTTCTTAAGTCTGCGGTAATAATAAATAATTATTAGTAAATAATTTTATGTAAAATGAGTTTTTTTAACCATTTTTATTTTATTTGTTTTTTGAATGCATTTTTTAACTATTTTCCTCATCGGGACTTTTAGCCAAAGTTTGACAATGAACAAACTTTAAAGTATTTCAGGACTTTTAGCCAAAGTTTGACAATGAACAAACTTTTCCTCATCAGGACTTTTAGCCAAAGTTTGACAATGAACAAACTTTAAAGTATTTCAGTCCTGAACACTCTTTCTCATATTTTTCTTAATTTTAAATTTTAAAATTTAAAAGGTAATAAATGTAAACTTTAACGGTCAAAGTAGCTTTGATTTTTCTTAATGCACGTTGCACTTGCCCTTCTTACTTTGCGGTTGGATCATTTTCTAATTTCTTAAACTGTCATGTCTTTAATCGATTCACCACAGTTTAAAAAATTAGAAAAAGATCCAACCGCAAAGTTAGAAGGGCAAGTGCAACGTGAATTAAGAAAAATCAAAGCTACTTTGACTGATAAAGTTTACAAAACGTTATACCCACAAGGATCGAAGCCAGCCCAGCCATAAATGTTCTAAAGAAAAGCTCAGGACTTTATTAATCTACTGTATACTTTTAAAGTTTTCTTTTTATCAGATTTTCGTTAAGGGGTTATAAACAAGTGATTTTGTAATTATTATGCATTTAAAGAAGATTATACTGTATGATTGAACTTCTAATGTTAATCTGTTATGATTACTTAGACAGGCTAATTAAAAACAATTCTCCCATTGACTTAATTGGAAATCATTAACATTTTTATAATACTTTAAAAACTATAAGTAATTAATTGAAAAAAAATATGTGATTATCTTAAAAAGGTTTTAGAAAATAACAGTGATATTGCTTTTATATCTTTTGATGTACATTGCAAAAACAACAACAACAGGCAATTTTAATTATAACCACAATTGTGGAAAACCCTGAAAAAATTGTAGAATTAGCAATATTAATTTATGTTTTACTGAATGTATTATTTTGGGTAATTTTTGGTGAAAATTTGTTTTCTTCACACTAAAAGTCTTGTTTTTTTCTAGTGAAGTGCTTTAATAGGATCAAATTCAGCTGCCCAAAATCCTCTGTACCTTTACCTGTTGTAGTTGTAAAGGTTAAAATACCAAGAATAGTAAATTTAAAGATATCTTTTTAGTAATTGATTGGTGATCTATTTACTTGCATTTTAAAATCCTTGTTTTTTTTGACTGTTATTTATTACAAGATCTTGAAAATATTTTTGATTGTTTCGACACAATGCTAACTATGACTATTACTTAAGACCTATTACTTTGATATAATTCAACTGATTATTAGTGAGTGAGTTCCATTGCTTTTTTAATCTATGACTAATGCAAACTAGCAATTAGATTTTGATGTATGCGAATTTTATTTATACACTGTTGCAAAATAACACTTTCTTTAGTATGTTCTACTACATTGTTTTACAACCCATTTTGCCATTCACGAGTTAATCTTCTTTCCTAATTAGAACTCACAGCAGTGCCGTCGAAGTCCTATAAATTTATTAAATTTAAATTGTTTGTTCATCCATTACCAACTTTTCTGTGAATTGGCACATTAGATTTTTCTAAATTTTTATAAGTTAGACATCAATAATGGCTATAGACAAAGCCAATCTTTCTTGTTTCCTTAACGAAACTAAAATATATAAAACTTCTCCAAGTTTAATAAGAACTTATTATTGGATCCCCAGGATCCTATGAATTCAGCTTCGTCTGATCTGACTTTTGCATAAAGTTAAATGGTCATAAATGAAGAAAAGTAACAGAGCCGGATTTTTGGCAATAATTCTTATTTACCCGAAATTGGAGTCAAAGGGTCAAAATTTGTCCAAAAATCACTATTTTTCAAGATATCTCCAGATAACTTTTTTTATTTTTTGCACAAAGCTAGAGACAAATAAAGGCTTTGAGCTGGCATCATTCCGAAAGTTCTTGTTTGTCAGCAATTTGAGGTCAAAAGTCATATATTCTAGATAAATATTTTGTGTGATATCTCATGCTATAGAGTTCCAACTTACTTGAAATTATGTATGATAGTGATTAGTAAAGCATAGTATTAAATTCTGTAGTTTCTTCAAAATTCTGCTCATTTGCTGCATGATGAGGTCAAAATGTTAATTTTTCGATACAAATACTGCTATAAAGATGTAAGTTTTGCGTTAAGTCAATGAAAGAGCTGATGATTCGCTATAAGTATACATTTGCATCGTTTTAAAATATCAAAAAATATATATATATATATATATATATAAAAAATATCAATTGCCAGGGATCCAATGTCTATCTATCACTTGTTATTTAAAGGTAGTAGTAGTAGTAGTTTTGTATTATAACAGCAATAAGAAGCCAATGGAACAATAAATCATGTTGTGCATATAGATAGTAGATAGATAATGTAATACATAATAGTTTCTACAAAAGTCCTCCTTTGCTCTTTGATCTTTGCTAGAAAGAGTGCTTTAATTTTTAATATCGAGCTCATAGTTTCAAAGGGTATTTTGATATGCTAAAGCTAAAAAGAGTGCTTTAGTTTTATTATCAACTCTACCATAATGTTAGTTATTGTTCGAGCATTTTGAATTTCATAATTGAACTGTCGTATATTGAAAAGCAAGCAGTGGCTGTTATATATGTTGTCGCTGTCGTCTTTTATCAAACCAACTTCTGTCTTTCCCTTTCTGTTGTTAAAACATGAAAAACGAGGATGGCTGAAAATAATTTTTCTATTCACCTAGCCAATGTTCTAGAAACATATTTCAGTAGTAACTCGCATAGCCGGATAGATAATCATGCTTTTAATCAACAGAGAACAATCACAATGACCTCGTAGAATCCATCATTAGGATAGAATCCACCATTAGGATAGAATCCACCATTAAAGATTGAAAATATTCCATCAAGCTCTTTACTGTATAATCTTTATTGAGTTTGAAAATAGACAGGACAGAGTATTATGACTTATTCCATGTATATTCAAACACATTAGAAACAAATAGACCTAGCCCTCACTTTCTAATACATTTTGCTGGTATCGATAGCTACAGATTTTTTCATTGTTTGATTTTTTTTGTAGTTCTTTTTACTTAATACACGAGAATAGTTAAATATGCTTTAAAAATGTAAGTGAATAAGTAGAAAATAACTACCGAGAGAAACAAACATATTATCGTGTTAATAACAATCTTGCTTTCACTTTCATTTACTTGCTCTGATTTTAAATACCTTACAACTAGAGCAATTTAGTTTGGTTTCTTTGCTGTTCTTTTTTTTATGCATACAGTACAAAATCCTCTATAACTATTTTAGATAAAAACCGATATATTTTTCTATAACAATCCTACTATCATCTAACTAATCAAATTGGTGTTGATGATCTAAGTAGGATTTTCATCAATATTTAGAATCAACATAATGAAATGACTAGTTACAATAAACAGCTATGATGTCATACTACTTCCACTGTCAAAGAAAAGCAAATCGATGTGTTATGATTATTTTTATGTGATATACAGGATATTATTGAGATGTTGTATTTTTTTGTTGTTAAAAATATATAAAAAGTTTTTAATAGAGTAGAAAATAGTCAAGGAAATTAAGCTGTTTTTAATGATTTAAACCTTTTTTTTTTATTAGAATAGATTGGATTTTCTACCTTATTTGTATTGTGTTATTTTGGTATTATGTCTATAGTATAGTAAAGTTTAGTTGAGTGTAAAATAGGGAATTAAACCTTTTTTAAGTAGTTCCTAAAATAGATTTCCGTATTGCTTATAATTGATTTGTTTTGAATTGTTTTGGTATTATAGCTAAGATACAGTCAATGTCATATTATATGGAAACTATACAAGTTTCTCTGTTTATAGTAAAATGGGCAGTTATTGTTGTAACTCTATTTATTTATATTGAAGGGAACTAAGCTCTGTTTTGTTCAAATTAATTTTGTTGTTATAAAAAAAATAAGGGAAAAGTACTAGCTAGCACTAAATACAAGTTAATTTTTAGGAGTATTAATGGGCATTATATCAGAAAGGTTTCAAATATTTAAAAAATATGATTTTATCTCTACAGTAAAGCAGGAAAAAAATGATTAAATGACATAAATTAGTGTTACACGGCATAAATTAGTAATGGGTTGGCATACATTAAAACGAAAAGATCGATCTTTAAAAAAGAAAGATTCTACATTAAATAATAAAATTGATATTAATGAAAATATTACAAATGAATTATTGAACCAGTTATCTTTGGATGACTTAAATATTTGTTCCAATGATGAAACAGTTAAAGTAAGTATCAGTAGAGAAGGTAACAATCCTGGAGGCCCTTCCGTTGCGGTATTTTAGAGTGGTTTCTAAAAATAAAAGACTGGAAACTAATAAAAATAATAAAAAGACTGGAAACTAGTGCCAAGACTCCCATTTTATATTTTATAAATATGGAATAGAAAGATGCTTTGATTTTACATATACCCTGAAAGTTTCACTGTTTAACTATTTTCCCATCCCCATTTACGAGATATTGTATACTTGGCCAAATCTCTTGATCTGATGATGATGTTACAGATTTGAGAGATTTTAAAATTGTAAAAAATAGTAAAATTATCCTATTATAATATAAATAGAATCTTAAAAAATAAAAAATGCTAGTCATAGATAAGAGACTGGTATCAGGGATAATACAAGGCTTATATTATTTTTGCATTGCATTATAAAAAAATTAAAAAAAATTATTATATGTTTATAACAGTTTTTTGTTTGTTTCTTAGACGCTGCTTGCGAAAGCATTATACGACAATTTAGCTGATGCACCTGATGAACTAACGTTTCGTAAAGGTGACATTGTTACAGTGATCGAGAAAGATGTTGATGGATTGGTTGGCTGGTGGCTTTGTCTACTACATGGAAGACAAGGTAGTTACTACTCCCTGTTTACTTTATTGACTACAATTCTCCCTTTCCAAAAACACATACTGCAAATTTCTTTGTTTAAGACTAAATCTTTTTTAAGCAATCGAATAAAACGTTTAATCAAAAAAGACAAACTCTTGTCTGAGTTTGAAGATACATAAACAGGTGTTTTTGGCCCAATTTCGCGAAACAAAAGAAAACAAGAAGCGGTTTAGCTTTTTGTAAAGTTTTGGATCATTTTAATTTTGATCTGCTGATTCAAATGAGGAGATTTTTACTAACTTTATTGACTCTGTATTAACACATAAATTTCAGTAAACGTTCTAAAAAAAAGATTTCACTGATTTTTCGGCACGTGGTTAAAATATTATATAATATATTAAAGGTTTTTTAAAAATCAATTTTGTAATAGCTTTTTTACAATTGATTAAAAAATGAATATGTAAATTTCCTTTTTATTACAAATCAGTTCTTTTTTATTGAAGTTTTATTTAATGGGATTTAATTTTTATTAAAAGCTATAATACTTTTATATTGAAGTCGAGTTCTTATTTCTATTTTCTTATTATTAAAGGTATTGTGCCAGGGAATCGTTTAAAGGTGATACCCCCTGTAGAATTAGATCAATTTGAACGTGACTCAAAACGTAGAGCTTCGTATGAAACAGATGAATTTTCTGACAGTCACGATGGGGGAAACTACGATAGATTACCTGCACCTCTTAAAGCTGCACAGTCCCCTTTAAACCCTCCTCAGTTAAGTATAAAGGATATGTATCATATTCCGTTAAAAGGTGAAACAAATATTGTATCTGAAGAAGTCTACGATATACCGAAAACGAAATCTCACGAAGAACAACAAGAAATATACGATATTCCAAAAACGAAAACACTTGAAGAGCCACAGGAAATTTACGATATTCCTAAAAACAACAACAATAACAACACGCAAGAAATTTATGATACGCCAAAAAACGAAACCCAAGAAATATATGATACTCCAAAAAACGAAACCCAAGAAATATATGACATACCTAAAGTAGTTGCAGGCAATAAACTTGAACAACAAGAAGTCTATGATATTCCCAAACGTAATAGTTTTGCAGAAAAAACAAACGTTCAACAAGAGGAACTATACGATATACCTAGCAGTAAACGTAACTCTAATACTTCTATTCACCAACAGCTTCTTTCTCAACTTGAAAAAGACAACACTGCAAAAACAAACACGTCAACTACAAATCTAGAACGTGTGTTTGACGTCGACGCATTAATGGGGGAGATTTATGACTCCCCTTTTATTGGAGAACATAGTACTGGTACCATCAAAAAATCTCCTCTTACAAGTCAAAATAATACTCCTAGAAATAGTATAAACCATTCTCTTAACACAGCAGAACAACAAGAAATATACGATGTACCAAAACGAAATTCTTACGAAGCGCCGAAACGTAATTCTTATGATGCGCCAAAACGATATTCCAATGAACTTATACTAAATAATGATAATACTCCGTCCAACAGAAGCAGTTTTCAAGATATATTTCACACCCCTAGTGGTAGCTCTGAAAAATTATCCAATGATACTTCGAAACTGCACCAAAGTGTATTTCAAGAAGATATATATAGTACTCCAAAAGGTAGTCTTGAAGTATTACCGCAAGAAATATACAACACTCCAAAAGGTGGTCTTGAAGTATTACCGCAAGAAATATATGACACCCCAAAAGGTAGAAACCAGGAAAGTCAATTTAAAACTGTTTCGGAAGAGGTTTATAACATACCCATTAGGAACAATAACCTAAAAGTTGGGCGTGATGGAAATACACCCTCGAAAACCTTACCCAAGGGTTTTAGTCCATTTAAAGCTAAAGAAGATTCTACTGATAATAGTAACTTTCAGGAAATCTACGACATTGTACCGACAAAACAAACGTCGAATGTTATTAATCGTCTAAGTGTTGACGATATTTATGATACTCCTCCAAATAATACACTGAAACGAGGTCAGCAAACAAACCAAATTAATAATCAGGTAACTACGGACGAAATTTATGACACTCCACCTAATAGTACATTAAAACGAGGTACAAATCAAAAAGAGGTTATAGTAACAGAGGATATTTACGATTTCCCAGTACAGCATGACGTTGCAAAAGTAATGGCAGATGCTGCAGACAAAAATGCTTATTCACCACAAGAACGAACCAGGGGGTTAAATTTACCTCCTGGTATGTTAGAGGATGATTACGTTGACTACCATGATATATGGAGTAAAGAACCCCCTAAAGATTTAATGAAACAACATTCACAGGTAATAGTTTGTTTGCCTTTAAAAACTCTACTTCTAAATAACTATTAATATAAAATTGTCATGAAAAGCATAAACGCAGTCACTTGATTCCCAAAAATATAATCAAGGAATTTAAAAGTGTATAGTTTGAAAGAATATTTTAATTAACGTAGCCTTAAAAAACAAAAAAACTAGAACTTCGCCGACTGAGTCCTATAAATTCAGTCCCGTTCGTCCCTCCGTTCCGAGTATAATAAAAGTTAACTAAAGATGCGGATTGTTTTATTTTTGGAAAATTCTAAATTTCCGGAAAATTGGGTTTACTTTTAATCCGTCTTTGATCTTTAGAATATTTAGCTTTTCCAAAGTTATTCTTACCACTGGGGACCTTGCTAGAATATTTAGCTTTTCCAAAGTTATTCTTACCACTGGGGACCTTGCATATTTTTAGCTTGTTTTCTGATTTTTTGCATTACGCTAGAAATCCATCAATGCTTAAAAATTGATAAAATGGAAAATGAAGCAAATTTGTGCCAAAAATAGACATTTTGACCTATATCCTAAAATCCATGTTAAATATTTTTATTATATGGCTATAATTTCTCCTGAAACTGATTGAGTTTTTTTGAATTTTGAATAGCGTAACTGGCCAACAAAAAGGAATTACGAAAATATATTTTCAAAGTACTTAAAAGTTGGTCAAGCTAATATAAAATGTACCTTTAAACCAGAGGTAACTTTGAAGGTACTAATAATATATCGGTAAATACGAAATAGTTTGACTCATCGAGGCTTGCTGTTAATCAAGATCAACGTAATTTAGTACTAAGCTTTAATATTCGCATACGTAATAGTCATTGATTTTTGTGGCTTAACATAGGTTAAAATAATCATATCATCTTTAAAAAGGTTAAGTACTATAAACTATTGTATTATTAAAAACTTTAATGAAAAATAAAAGTTAAAGCATACTTTACATTATATGTAAAAAAAGTTTTATGTAATACATTTTCCTGAACCATTTACGGTTGTAACCGTTGTAACCACCTTAGAACCAGTATCTAGTAACCAATCTTTTAATTTCATATCTTTCTTTATACAACATTTATTAAATATCTTCCCGTTTATAACTAACGTTCTGTTGTTTTATAAAGTGCCGCGAAATATCAAGTGCCGCGAAATTGTTTTGTTTTTTTAATGAAAAAACTAGAATTCTATTGTTCTTTGTTTAATTAGGATCCATAAAGTATATGCAGAAATTAAGGATTTATCGAATTTATGAATTGACTTTCCTCTCCATTTCGAAGAAATATTCACATTAATCTAATAAAAATAAGTTCAGCCTGACGTACTCAAAGTTTTCATTTCAAACTGCATGGGGAAAAGTTCTGGAGGTCTAGTTTTTTTTCATTATAATTCTATAAGGTTTTTGTTACAACTTCTAGTTAAATTTCGAAACTATTGTTATTGTGTTAAAAAATATATTACAATTGCTATGATATAATTATACTAATGTAAACTAGTCTTTATTTAAAGACGTTAGCTCTGTGCGATAAAAAGAAAGAATTTTCAAATAAGCCTATATTATCCAATGAACAAATACCCGAAAAATTTCATAATTTTTCAATCCCTATAAAAAGTGGAAAATTTTAATCAGTTTTATTTTAAAAGGACTTACAGGCAGAAGGTACAATTTTAAGTGAGAGTGTGAAACCTACATTGATTTTTTTATAGTTTGAAGCAAATAAAACAGGTTGATTGATATACTTCTCTTGTGAATTAGCAGATCTGATTAGTCAATCGCTTCTTGGCTTCTTTTGTTTAGCGAATTTTAAATACAAAAGTTTCACAAACTATTTAGAAATTTGCTCAATTTTGCACAGGACAGTCATCAAGAAATTTTCAAAAATGCAAATCACTTGAACATGTACTTATAATAAAAAACGAAATTAAATGTAGTTTTACATAAAGTCGTTTAAATTTGTTCTAGCCTTTAGAAACTAAAGGGAAGTCACCTTTGGATTAGAGTTCAAAAAGGAAACCGAATCTTGTTTAGAAGTAAATTCAATTTATTAAACTTTACAAAGCAATTTGTTTATGGTAATGGCAAAGAGGATGCAACATTTTTTAACTTAATCACTTAGAACAAAGATATAAAAACGAGAGACAGTTAAAAGTAAAAAACAAAACACGCACAAAAAACGTTTTCAAACATTTAAGAAATATCATACTTATAGTCAGTACACTGAATTGTGATTGTTTTTGAAGTTTATATTGAAGTGAAATTACTTGGTTATATGTAATATTATTTCGTCACGAAAACAATAATGGGTGACCTCACCTACTTGCTTTCAGATGAATATATTAGTAATTTAATGCAGGTAAGTGTGTGCTTGATAATAGTTTGTTTTTTGAAATAAACCATCAATTTTAAAGTAATAATAATACGACTAATGTTTTGTGCTATGCCTCAAAATCTCTTCCTAATTATTTTTTTCAGAGCTAGATAATATGTTGAATAATATAATATTTTCTCTATATCTCACATTATAATTGCCTCATTTTTGTGCTACAACCGTCTATATCTGAGTTAATTTTCAGCAACAAAACTTAAAAAGCAGTAGTTTTTTATTTTTATCCTTAAAAAGGTATTTCACGAAAGGCATTTAACGATTTTTCTTCTTTCTGCTCTAGAAAAGTTGCTATCCCACAAAAGGAAAAATTTGAGAAACTTTGATATTTTTGTTAAATATATTTAGTAGAATAAATTTTAGTTCATAAGAGAAAATCTGTGAATTTTGTTTTTTCGTTTGATATGACAAATTACAAAAGCAAATGAAAACAGACAAGAAGCACAAGTGCTTAAACTAGTTCGCCTTTATGATTTATCTTATAAAAAGTTTTGTTGTTTTCGAGAAGAAA